>PVIJ01014739.1:0-39283 GCA_004024925.1 Scalopus aquaticus
CAGAGAGCTGGGAAGGAAGGGGAGATTCAACATTCAAAATATATCACATAAACCAATATGAGGTCAAGGTTACAACTGCCGTTGTCTCTGCCAAGGAACAGGAGTAGGTTCCCCTTGTGTCTCTCACACATGTGTTTCTTCCAAGTGTCTCTACATGTCTCTCCTCCACATGTCTCTTTCTCTCCTTCATTCCCCCTCCTTTTAAATGTCCACCTTGCTCCTTCACAGCTGTCCCCCATTCAGGAAGTCTGACTCATGGCCTGCTGTGAGTTGTAGTCCAAAGCAGCTTTGTGTAAGTTGGGGGGTGGGGGGAACAAAGCACTCTTTCAGTGCTCCTCCCCCTTTCACAGAGATGTGTCTATAACACTGACATCCTGTGTATTACCAACACAAGCTGCTGGTAAGACAAAGTGATGTTTATTGCTTATTGTAGTTAAGGGAAACTACCACCTCTAAAGTTTTAATAATGTTTTAGAGAATGAACATTGGTCAGAATTTATTGAAAGATCAAGTTTGATTGAATGTGGATCTTCCAAAGTGAGGGGTCTTGAGTAGATAAGTCCATGATTGATAGAAACAGCAAGGTGAGGATTCTAAAATGAGGAATTTGTAGGATCATCAGGTATAAACTGTTGATATTTTCCACTACAGAATTTTCCATGGGTCTTGGGGCTTTGGGGAGGTTGCTGTAATGAAAAATCAAACTATTTACCTGATAAGCAAATCCTAGAAGAAGAAATTCATCATAATGGAGATAGGAATAGCATAAGATCATTTTCATGTAGACAATATCAACTCTCTGGGGAGCAGAACAGGCTGATTTACTGAAATACACTGCTGAGGGGAGCTGCGCACAAGACAAGAGGTCAGCTGCACCATGTGGGAAGCTCCTTGGCCAGGGATGGAACTAGTGCTGCAGTGTCTGGTGATAGCTTCATAGTGCTGAGACTAATCCCTGCATCACTATGAGGCCCTGGATTGGTTCTTAATTCCTTTTGCTTCTGATTAGTGGGCAGAAGTCTTCAGACAGAAGAATGCAGTGTGGAAATGTGCTGTCACAATCAGCAGATGGTCTTGGTGTTTGTTTTTTTTTTTAAGATTTATTTATGCATACAAGCTGGGGCATAGGCCAGAGGTGTGGGGGTGGTGAGAGGATTCACCAGAGTGGGGAGCAGAACAGGCAGATAGAGTGAAATACACTGCTGAGGGGAGCAGTGGGCAAGGCAGGAGGGGTCTGCTACGCCATGAGGCAATCTCCCTGGCCGGAGACTGAACTCATGCTGCAGTGGCTCTGGATAGCTTCAGAGGCTGCGACTTAACCCATTGCGCCACCAGGAAGGACCAGGTCTTGGTTTTTTGTAGCCACCGGATGGATGAGTCTGGTTGTTTAATTTTCACCTAGAAGTTTCAACATGGCAGTTAGAGACAAGATGGAGTCAGTTTGAATCAAAACGGGTTCCATGGTATTACGATGTGATTTCAGTTTTTAGTACCCAAGCTAATTGTAGGCTATTCAGTTTCAGTTCTTAGATGCAGTTAGGTAGCTTAATCTGGTAACAGATGAATTGAAGCATTTGATTTTTTTATTTGCAGCTCCTCTTTGTAATAATTTTACACAAAACTTTTCCATTTCAGCATCACTTTTCAATCTTGTATTTGGTTATTGACTTATTTCATGTATTGGGAAGACTAAAAGAGAAAAACTTCTCAAAAGAATATGTCCCATCACCACTAGAATCTTGCAACAAATACTATAAACCCAGAGGGGGCAGCAGAGGAAAGCTGAATTCTATGCATGATTATTTAAAATAGTAATAACTTATCATTTGGAACAACTCAGGTGACTGAAGGTGAAATCATGGGTGTTGGGTACTATCCAAGAGATGAAAATCCTCTAAGCAGGCAGGAAGTTGCCATCTTTCAAAAGTTCCAGTTCTGTCTTCCGACCACTTGTCTCTTTCCCTTTAAGTTGGAAGCAGAGAAATTGTGTGGGATCATTGTAAGCTCCATTTCAGAATCTTTTTTACCCAGTTCCCACATAGGATATAAATTCCATTAGATTGCTCTGACTTCCGTTTTCTTTCCTGACACACGTCAGTAGTCACAGTTTCAGGAAGCACAGGCGGGTGCTTTAGGGCAATGAGGCATCCTTCGCTGAAGAGGCTTTCTAGGGGTGAAGCACTGAGGATGCTTAACATTTGAAAGAAGTGTGAACACTGTATTTACATTTAAATTAAAATGGAAACTTCTTATAGGTTATGTTTCTGAAAGGTGTGTGTGGTGCATCTGCTGAGGTCTATTGTTTATTCATGCTGTAAATCCTTTGAAATGTGTTAAAATGCTTCCCACTCATTATAAAGCTCCTGCCACCCCTGGATTACGACTTTGATGTCACCAATCCTGCTTCAAAGGGTTCTTTCTGGGCTATTAATCACAGTTTAGCCTCTGAAAATATCGCCAGAGAAAACATTTGGACATCTTTGTGCTAGACTTGCTAAAAACTTTGAAATCTTAAGTGCATTGCATATGCACAAATTACAGGATTTCTTTTTCATTGACAACTTTTTATTTTGCTACAGAATCAAATGACATTGTAGGTAAAAATGCAAACAGATCTCTTACACTTGGTTTGGGAGCAAAGGATCTGAGAGGAGGGTAAGGGTTGGGGGTGTAGTAAGGAGGGAAGAAAAGAGTCTGGGCAGACCACTAAGATTCTTTAGGGGTAAAAAGCTGTAGGAATCAGACTGACCAAGATGTTGTAGTTCAAAGGGGCTTTGCTTTATTCTGTTTTCTTTTTTTTCTTTCTTTTCTTTTTTTTTTTTTGACTAACCAGTGCAATTGGTAAGACTCCTTGGTCTTCTCTTACCTTCTCTCTGCTTTGAGAACTATGTGACCTGTTCATAGAAAATAATAATTTTAATAGTGTAATCACTGCTAGCTAATATGAAATGAGTGCTACTTTGTACCAGCCTCCTGTTGACAGAATTCTTTTTGGTGAATTATCTTGTTAAATGCTGTTAACAGCTCTGAGAACTGGGTAGTATTGTTTTCATGCCATAGACAAGGAAACCAAAGCTCTGAGATGTTAATTAACTTGTTAAAATCCACAACCCTGGCAAATGCAAAGACCAGTTCAGCCCCAGGACTCAGAGGCTGCTTGCCCACTCTTGTCTCTGGGTCCTCCTAGTGCTGAGGGCATTACTACTGCCAGACCCACTGGTCAGTACTGATGTCTTAAAACACTTGCAGTGGAGTTCTCTGTTACCCAATTTCTCCTTTAGAAAAATTTGCAGAATTTTTTTTCTTTCATATTTATCTCTTTGAATGACTAACAGTGCCCTGATTGGAACTTTTCTATTATTGTGATAATGTTGTCGTTTTTAGATATGATGGATTTGAGAGCAGAGTGGGGTCCTTGAGTTCACTCTGGGAAAGGTTTCACCAGAGCTCCCTTCGGTGGCACGTGACAAGCTTCTCCACGAGACAGAGACTCAGTTATACTTAAAGAACAGGTTTATTAGGAAAAGAAGTAAGGACACTTGTACAGGCACAAGTGGGCAGAAAGAGCTGCCCCGCTGAGGGGGCAGATTTGCTAAGAGAGGCCTGCATGGTGCAGGTCATGGGCAGACAGGCAGGCTGCTGTCCTGCAGAGGGACAGAGTTGGTACAGGAAAGCACCTGCATAGGCACAGGTGGGCAGAGAAATGGCTGCCCTGAATTCTTACACGGATGGCACTGATAATAGCCTTCTTTCAGTTGGGAGGGGCTCATCTTTGAGGAAGGTTCCTGTTTGCTGGCTCACTAAAATTAGAAAAGAGACCAGAGATTCTACAATGGGCTCAATCTCCGTATCTTTGCCCCTAGACTGCTGTCCAGCTTCTACCTATGCTTTGTAACTCAGGTGCTGGTGCCTAGCGATTGTGCTAATGGTTATGTTGATTTCTTCTACTCCCCACTTCCTTGTGTGGGCCTAGTTCTAATCTTACTTTGCATTATATCTCCTCCATCAAAACAACATATATTATGAAGTCTACCTTCCTAAACAAAATTTTAAGTGTACAGTACAGTATTATTTGCTGTATAGATGCACATTGTTGTACAGAAGACCTCTAGAACTTTTCCATCTTACATGACTGAAGGTCTCTACCTATTGAACAGGATCTCCCTATTTTCCTACCATTTGGTAAATTTTTATTTCCAGCTCTTGGCTATTATGAATACAGCTACAGTGAACATAGGAGTGCAAATATCTTTTTGCTCTTCTGTTTTAAATTATTTTGGAAAAGTACCCACAGGTGGGATTGCTGGATCATATTGATACCGGGCAAATGGGGCTTCAAAGTTGGACAAAGGCAGTGCCCAAATTGCTTACCGGTCACTGTCTTGGTTCTGCACCCACGTGCGCAATTGCAAGACTACTCAGGCTTAGGAAACAATAACAATGGGATTTATTTAATACTTTGTGGTCTGCTCGCGTATTAGTACTTGTTTTTGTCATCAGTATCAGGTGGCTGCTCATGTATTAATGCATATTCATCTAGTCTCCAGTTTTTCATGCCATAGTGGATTTATTTGGCACTATTAGGAGCTATTTCTTTGATCATACTCAGTCTAGAAGCTTTACACATTGTTTTGGTGAAAGTGTAAAGTGTTTTATGAGAGATATTACAGTTTTTTTAATGTTCAGTACTTCAGGAGTTGTGTGTCTTTTATTGAATGCTTATACCATTCATGCGGTGGCACAGAAAATGGCTGGCCCCAAGGGCTGGTAAATTTAAAGGGCACCGCCACACAAGGTGTTAACAACAGGAAAAAGCAAAGAATTACTAAAGTCAACATATGGCCGTTGACCTTACTTAAAGCAATGTCCAGTCTTTTAATTCCCAGAAAAGTAACAAAGATGGCGTCTTCCCGCCACTGCTGATGTGGAGCTCCTCTTCCAAATAATAGACCACGTTTCCACAATGGCATCTACCTGCTTCTGCAGACACTCAACAGCCAGAGTGTAGGCCAGGTTCCAACTCACGAGGACGACACAAAACACAACTGGAGATGCTCCCGAAACTGCCATGGTGTCCCAGCATAGCACCAGGCCAAGAACACTGCAAACAGCAACTACAGCGGCCAGACAGCCCAACAGACTGCACTCACACGCATTTTAGGAAGGCGCCTGCTTCAGGCCTCTGCCTTCTTCCTTCAGCTCCATTAAAGACAAAACTGGGAGTAGTTTCTGTTGCTCGGCTACTTGCAAAGCTTCTAAAGTCGCTGGCCCCAAAGTCACTATAGATTCAAAAAGGTTTCTTTTTTTCCTACATCATGGCGACTGGTTCTTCTTCTTTTCCTACATCATGGCAACTCACTTCCATTCCTACATCATGGCAACTGAATGTCCTTCTCCTTCAGTCCCTTTTATTTTATATCAGAAACTCCACCCCAAACTGCAAACTTAGCATTTTCCCTGGGACTATTCATTCTCATCAGCAAACCCCCCTCCAGGGGGCACTACCTTTACTGGACTTTGGACTCAGCCCGGTTACAATATGGCATCTATATCTTTAATTTTTTTGAAGAACCTATATTCTGTTCTCTATAGTGGCTATGCTATTTTACAGTCCTACCAACAGTACACCAGGGTTCCATTTACTCCACATCTTCAGCAATACTTGTTCTTTTTTGTTGCCAGAAAAGATGTTTTTATAATGAATATCCTAACAGATGTGAAGATCTCATTGTGGTTTTGATTTACATTTTCCTGATTGTTAGTGATATTGAACAACTTTTCATCTTCCTGTAGCTATTTGTATGTCCTCTTTGTAGAAATGTCTTTTTAAGTCCTGTGTCTGTTTTTTAGTGAGGATATTTCATTTAAATTTTTTGCTGTTGAGTTATAGGATTACCTTTATATTTTGGAAATTACCCCTTATCAGATATATGGTTTGCAAATATTTCATCCCATTATGTAAGCTGCTTTTTTCCTCTGTTGATTTTTTCCCCTTTGCTGTGGAGAGCTTTAGTTTAATGTAGTCCCTTTTGTCTATTTTTGCTCTTGCTGCCTGTGCTTTTGGTGACATCAAAAAATCATTGCCAAGATCAATGCTATGAAGCTCTCCCCCTGTGTTTTCTTTGGGGAGTTTTATGGTTTTTAGTCTTACATTTACTCTCTAATTATTTTGAGTTGATTTTTTTTGGTATAGTAAGATAAGCATCCATTTTTATTCTTTTGTATCTGGATGTCCAGTTTTCCCAGTTGTCAAAGAAACTATCTTTTCCCCATTGTATAGTCTTGATACCTTTGTCAAAGATCATTTTACCATAAAAAGGTATGAATTTATTTCTCAGCTCTCTATTCTGTTCCTTTGCACGATGTGTCTTTATATGTCTTATTTTTATGATTTCATCTTGCTCAAGAATCTGATATAAAGTCAATTTATAGTATTGATTATTTATTATTGATAATTATTGTGATTTGTATCCCTGAAGTTTTAAAATTACAAATTTTCCAAATTCAGGCAGATCATTTGAAAATTTCAGAGAAATACAAGGATACAAGGGAATCCTATTGCTTAACTTTCCTCCAGTTTAAGTTCTTTGTGTTTTTTTCTTCAGGCAACTTGGCCCAGACAAGAGCCAGGATAACAGCAGCCTCAAGATCTTTGCCTCCACATTTTAATTCTGGTAGAGCCAAGGTAAGGGCTAGGGTCCAAAATAATGTGGACCACAGAGTGTTTCTGCCCTGGAGATAGCCAAGAATGGGTAACATTATTTCCCTTTGCCTGGTCAACTCCCTGGGCAATCTGAAAAGGAGATTGAATGTATTTAGAAAATCAGGGTAGGAAATTTGAAACATCACAGAATGCTTATACAATCGTGTGTCAGAGGAAAACTTTTTTTTCTACCTTCTTACATTTAGGAGTTAAGATCCTGTGAATTGGCTCAAACTGACAGATTAGTAAGAGAACAAAACCAAAGTTTTTTTCTTTTTTTAATTATTTATTTATGTATGCATACAAGCTGGGATGTAAGCCAGAGGTGGCGGGGTGGGGGGTTATGAGAGGATTCACCAGAGACAGAGTGGGGAGCAGAACAGGTAGATCTACTGAAGTGCACTGCTGAAGAGAGCAATGGGTGAGACAGGAGAGGTCTGCTGTGCCATGTGAGAAGCTCCCTGGCCAGGGATTGAACTTGTGCTGCAGTGGCTCTGGATAGCTTCATAGTACTGCGACTTAACCCACTGCACCACCAGGGAGGCCTCACAAACCCAAAGTTTTAATCATGAACGTAGAGAAGCTCACTGAAAAAACTGACTCAAAAGGATCGTTAGAATTTGGGACTATATACCACTTTAGGGAATGAAGAGGAGGAGAAGGGCACTTTAGGGAGATCAAATGACTTTTGGGAAAATAAATGGTGCCTTAGAAGAACAGATGGGAGGTATGGTAGTTTTATGATGATGTCTAGTTAGGCAATTTCTTTTTCCAGTGCTGGCTTCTTATCTCTGTAATAGGTGCCATCTTTCCTGGTTGCAAAATTCCCAGGGAGACAATTTATGACAGTTGTGTTCTTTGGGGAGGCTCTGGTTTTAGGTAAATAAAGGGAGTTCAGAAAAAACTTCTTACAACTATTGATTTGCACATGCTTCCACTCAAAATAATCCTCTATCGTGTGGCATGTTCTGTACCCCTTTAACTGGTTCTCAAAAAAAAATTTAAGATATAAAACAATGATACTTGAAAATAAAGTCTGTCCAAAAAGAGATGAAGCACTTTTCCTTGAGGCTGTCACCAACCTATGGTGGTGGATAACAGGTACCAAATGGAGTCAGCAGGGAGGAAGGGAACCAAGCAGCTTCCCATTGCTCTGCTTTGCTCTCTGAAAAATGAGTGGTGAATTTGTCTATGCAAAGGGCATGTTAGAAGAGTTCATAGATGTTCTATAAAATGTTTTTAACTGTTCAATTCTTCCAACCAATGTTTAGTTTAGTGAGGATATCAAGAATTCAGTGGCTAAGGTTGATTATATATACTAATACTAAGAAATTCTTTTTATAATTTTATTTAGTTATTTATTTATTTTTACAATGTCTGCTTTCTTTTCTTAGGTGTAGTCACCATAGAATTTCTACCACCAGTTCACCCCTGTCCCATCACCATAGTCCCTTGTGCTCTTCCTGCCCTCATTTTGATCCCTCTCCCTCCCCTTCCCCTGCAGAATGTCTCTAAATTATGGTTGTCTGTTTATTTTTGTTTTGTTGTGGTTCTTATTGTTGTTATTTTCCCCCTTATTTGTTTCCTCTGTATTTCTCCTATAAGTGAAACCATTCGGCATTTTTCTTTTTCCTTCTGATTTATTTCACTGAGCATAATTCCATCCATGTTGCTGCGAATGGCATGAGTTTATCTTTTTTGATTGCCAAATAGTATTCTACTGTATATTTTTACCACATCTTCTTGATCCAGCCATCTATTTTTGGGCATTTGGGTTGTTTCCAAGTCTATTATAAATAGTGCTGTAATAAACATAGGGGTACAGGTGTTCTTTTGTATTAATGTTTTTGTGTCCTTTGGGTAGGTCCCTAGAAATGGAATTGCTGGGTCATATGATAGTTCCATTTTTAGTAGTCTGAGGAATCTCCGTACAGCTTTCCATAGTGGTTGGACCAGTTTGCATTCCCACCAGCAGTGTGGGAGAGTTCCTTTTACATCACATACTTGCTAGCATTTGTTGTTGCTAGTTTTTTTAATATGTGCCGTTCTTGCTGGTGTAAGGTGGTATTTCATTGTGGTTTTGATTTGCATTTCCCTGGTTATGAGGGATGTTGAACATTTTTTCATAGGCCTGTTGGCCATTTGCATTTCCTCTTTGAAGAAGTGTCTTTTAAGTTCTTCTGCCCATTTTTTGACTGGGTTGTTTACTTTTGTTTTTGTTGAGTTATGTGAGTTCTTTGTGTATCTTTGTGGTCAGTCCCTTATCTGTTGGATGGAGTGCAAAAATTTTCTCCCAATCAATAGGGTAACACCAGAAAATCTTGAAGGTGATGGAGTATACATAGATCACATCCTCTGAATTTTCTTATATTTTGTTTATATTAAATAATAGTTTATGTAATTAAGAATAAGCAATTCAGCTACATAGTATCTCAAAATTGATGCAGATATGTGTATATGTGTGTATATACATATATACATATATATGTGTATATATACATATATACATATATTTGTGTATATATACATATATACATACACACACACTTATTTCCTCTAGGAATTAAAGTCTTACATGTATATAACATGAACTCAGGTCATTTTTTGTAAAAAAATAATTCTGTATCCTATTGCTATTACAATCTAGTGTAATACTCTACTTTTCAACCTTGTGAGTTTGTAGAAAAATATTAGGACTATTTAACATGAGTTATATGGACCCCTGGAAGAGATTTACATAGTGTTTTTAGACCTCCAGCATATTCAGTACCACTACCCCAGGCTTGATGTCGTGCCAGTCTTACTTCCCCCAGTGGTATAGAAGCTTTTGAGATGAGTGATACTATAGGGACTTTTTTCCTTAAGGGATAGAAGGATCACTTGATAGCAGTAAAAAATCTTGACAAAATGCCTGTCAAAGAAGACAAATATAAGTACTTCAGAGGTTTCAGAATACAATTAGTGAGTACTTACCTAGACCAGGAAAAAAATCCTTCCATTTTTCACTTATTGCCAAAATATAGATGCTTTGTTAGAATTTTTTGAGTCTATGTTTTTATGCTAGAGTAAATTAGTAGACAAATGAAGCATATCCTCTGATGAATACTATGCTTTCATACTGATTTCACAAGTTTTATAAGTTAAATTTTGTAAGTTCAGGATGATTTTTAGGTTATATCAAACCATATAGAAAGGCAGTTCTATTTAAGAAGTAAGGTTTTAAAAACAGAACTGGTTTAATCCAGATGTAGCCAATTACTAGCTCTAGACTCTGGAAAACTTACCTGAAATCTCTGAGCCTTAACTTCCTTATATGTAAAATAGCACTAATGATAGGGTCATTTTGAGAATTCAGTGATATAACATAGGCAAGGTATTTAGTGCAGTGATTTCATATCAGAAGCAATAAATGTTTTATTACTCAGCTTTATTATTTTTTTTAAAGATTTATTTATTTATGCATACAAGCTGGGGTATAGGCCAGAGGTGTTGGGTGGTGAGAGGATTCGCCAGAGACAGAGTGGGGTGCAGAACAGGCAGATCAACTGAAGTACACTGCTGAGGGGAGCAGCGGTGGGCAGGAGAAGTCTGCTGTGCTTTGTGGGAGTCTCCCCCGGCCGGGTATCATCGAACTTATGGTGCAGTTGCTCTGGAGAGCTTCACAGTGCTGCACTTAACCCGTTGAGTCACCAGGGAGGCCCTTATTACTCATCTTTAAATAACCATCTAAAACCCCATGAATGGAGGCTGTGTGTACATAGAAGCTTGCTCATTTCCTGTGGGCTTGGGTCTGTACCACAATTTGCTAAGTTTGCTCATAACTGTTTTGAAGGTTGAGGGTACTGGCATGGGTGCTAATACTTGCCGTCTGCCTTTCCATGCACCCTTGATATTGATCACTAAACTAAAACTAGATGGAGTAGGGTAACGATGCAAGGGGGGCTAACATTCCTTCTTTCATGTGTGCAAGGTGGTAGTTTTTACTAATCAGTTTTTTCTAAATTAGGAAATCAGAGACTCTGAGAAATCCAATACCACACATAATAAGTAGAAAATCCAAATTTGAAGGTGTGTTTGATTCCAAAACTCTTTGCTATGTACCATGTAATCCCTGAACCTAGGAAAGCTGTTCTCTTTTCCTCCTACCTGAGGTTTAAAATGTCTAAGATTGTCTAAGATGCTTTGTAGAGGCCTGTTTTTGTTTTATTTTTTCCTTTTGACATCTCCATCTTTGGAGAGAAGTATTTGCTAGATGATGCCCCTAATAGAATCCACTTTCTGGATTGTTTCTGAGGCTTTTTTTTTTTTTTAAATTAGAGGAGGCTACTATTAACTAAATTAGCTCAGGAAGATAAGTTCTCAAGTTAGCTCTCAGTTCTTTGGGTTTTGATTTTTCAGAGTTCATTGGAGTTCTCTAGAGTTCGTGGTAGGCCTGATGTAGACAAAGGTGTCCTAATTTGAAGGCCAAAAGAGCTGACTTGTGGTATGGCCATTGTCTAAAATTCCCTTTTTTGTTTTTTTAATTTTTTTTCAAGCCATGCAAATAAGCAAACTATAAAATCAGGCTTGTGGCACTATTGAAGTCAGTTCCCTAAATTTCAAAAAACCAAGCCAAAGTAAAGCATGCTTATTTACATGCTTCTTTAGGTCTTTTGGCTGCTATTTAAAGTGTACATATTTTTCACTATTTTTGAAAGTCTGCATTAGGATTCTTATCCTGTAAAACCAATAATTTCTTCTCCTCTAATAATTTTAGATGTGGTATTTTTTCTGAGAGTTGTTCTTTTATATCATTTATCATAGATTGGACAATATTTACATGGTGGTTTAGCTCTTAATCCTTCATAACAGATTCAGCCATTGCCTGGTTCATACTGTGTTCACGTCAGTCTGAGTATCCCCAAGATACAAAGCAGCACTAGAAGATGTGTCTATTTCAGAGCTGATGCAGTATTTGAAGCATATCGAGGAGGTGAGAGCAAATTCTATACCACTGAAGGATATAAAACCAGCTGAACCTGAACTTGAACTAGAACAGCCTGGCATCTTGAAATCTTTACCTAGCCACATGACATAATTACATCTGAGTGCACCCTGAATTCCAACAAATGGACACCAACTCCGTCCTCTGAAATTCCCTCTTTAAATCCTCTCCATGATCAGGAGAACCTTGTGACTGCATACCTGCAAGAGACCCATAACCAACCTTTCCAGATTCTTGAATGCTCCCCAATAGCAGATTAGAAAATGTTCCCCGATAGCAGATTATTTAGATTTTAAAATGTAGTACTAAATATGTAGGTGTTGAACTGCAGGAATTAGCATTTCCAGGTTATATATAACACAGAACAGGTTTTTCACTTACTTCCCAAGAGTCATTCTGTATGTGAGCAACAGGGCAGAACTTGGAAGTCATGCTGGGTAGTTAGACAGTGTCCCCACTTCTGGAACATAAGTTGGCATTTCATTCTATATTTTTCCAGTTTGCTTCAGGGGGCAGGTATTGATCTTGAAAACAATACAAATTATACCTTTAAAATTCGGTCTCAGGGTCTCCCTGGTGGCCTGGGTGTTAAGTCTCAGCACTGTCACTGATGTCACAGCAGAATTAATATACAACAAAGATTTTCTGATCTATAAACTGTTAACTTCTTAAGTGCCACAGTTCTGAGGAGGGTCACAGGAAAGCCTTTTAAAAGAGAAGTAAGGATGAAATCTTTTCAGCTACCCTTTCACTGTGCACTAAAGCCAAAGGGGCTGGCACTTGCTGCCTAATCTGTATAAAAATGAAGGGAAATGGTGGAGGAAAAGTTAGATTCAAAGCAAGATGTTGTTCTTTATGGAGGATCTCTGAATAAAAGGAATGATAGAGAAATTCCCAAAAGTGTGTGTGTGCATTGTGTCTATAAAAATCAGGTGGGAAGGAAAAGAAAATAAGGAAGGAAAATTTAAGAAAACACTCAGAATTAAAATACAGACATAAAGGCAAACTGAATTCAAGACCTTCTTACCTTCAGTTCTGGTTAACTGGCCCCAAACCTCATCACCTTGGGGCTCTGATTTCCAAGTGGGGTGAGATGAGAAAAGAGCTGTCAGTGTATTCCACCCCCCTCCCACTCCGGTAGAGGGCAGTCTGATCTCTGCAGGTCAGGTGGGTGTGCAGTGTTCGTTTTCTCTTTTCTATGTTAAAACAGCCTGCCTTCTTAACACTGAGTTTTCATTTTCTCCCTTCTCATTAAAAAAATTAAAAAGTCAGACCTGCAGGCAGTTGTATCACTGCATCAGCTGCATACAAATGGACTGACTGCTTTGGGAATGGATCCAACCTGCAGCCCAGAAAAAAGAAAGCTGCACCGTTCCCTCACAGCCCAGTATTTCCTGCACACTATTAGATTGCTTTATTAGTTTCTGAAAATTTAGCTCCATATTTATTCTCCTTCTTAAATAAACCTGTCTTCTTTAATCAAGCCAACTGCTGTATTTGCTTTCATTTTGCACACAGTCTCCTAAATACCTTTTCAGCTAAGCCTCCTTATTCACCCCCTTCCCAGTGCCTTGTGCCTTCTAGCACCCACTTTTCACTTCTCTTGATGAAGGCTGCAGACATCCTCACTCCACAGGGAGGTGGCTGCCGGACAGCAGTCTACAGAGCGGAACACACGTGCTGATAGCAGCATCTTCCAGTTCAAACGTTCCTGCTTCACACCCCTGCCACCTGTTTGGAGCAGATGGGAATCTGCCACGGTGGAGGCCGGTGCTGAAATGCCACTTGTGCACTCTGCAGACCAAATAGTTTCGTGTGTGTCGGAGCAGGGTTTTTTATTGTTGACTCAGGATGCTTGCAATTGATTCCTACTATTGTCTTCACTTATAAATTTCTTTCGGTCAGCCCAGGTAGTTGGGACAGATGATTAGGAAATGATGTATCTCAAGCTCTGGTCTTGGAGCACATCGGACCTGTTGAAGCAAGAGGATTGTGACAGTGTCGGGGTCTGATGGCAGAAAGGTGACTAGAGTGCACCTAAGTTACTGGAAGTTCAACCTGGACTTTTGGTCCATGTTTTTAAAACCACACAGTCTCACGTGTCTTTGGCCAGTTTTCCTTTAGGAAGTTTGGTCTATGTGACATATTGGAGAATTTAACAGGAGCTCATTAGAACGTGGAGAAGTGTAAAATAGTACTGATGGGGGTTAACCTGAATCCACATGGTATATCACAAGAGTGTGATCATTGTCAAATAGGGCAAATTCTGTTTTTCTTCTAAATTCCTCCCCGGAGTATACACTATTATTTTCTAAACATCAAGACTCCTCAGATATTTGACCAAACAAGCTTTCAGATTTTGGAAAATCCAGAAAATGAATTATCTGTATTCTCAACCACTTCTCTCTATCTGTTCTACAGGTGGACACTTTGGAGGTGATTCGACATCCAGAGGAGACCACCAACATGAAGAGGCAGACTATGGCTTCTTACTTCCGGGTATGGAGTCTTCTTTATCTGTATTCTGCCTGCTTCCAGAAAGGGCAGAAAGAGAAGACCCTTCTCATGACCAATCCAGATCTTATAGAGTCATTGAAATAGAGCAAAGCATAAGAGTAAGATCTGGAAGACAGGGGTGCTGAGATACAAAAATTACAGCAGGGAACCTACTGCTAAGTACAATGTTCTCTGACTTCAGAAAGATTAGATGAAATCCCAAGTGTTTCAGAGGGCCCTCTGTGCCTCTGGGTGCCTAGCTCTGTTCACTGAATGCACTGATTCTGCTTCTTGGCCTTGAAGCGACTGGAGTCAGGCACTTTTCCATATTTACTGAAAAATAAAATAGTCAATAATATTCCAGAAGGTCACATAACAAGTTCAGATCCCAAGAGAATATGTCGTCATTTTGACTTTAGTTTCCTAGATTCTATTGATTCATTGCAAGACCCATTTGCCTGAATCTAATATTTTCCCATCTTTGCTACCCCAATTCCTGATATTTCATCTAGTAAAATGATGAAGTAACTAAAAACATTTTCTCTTTTTTTTTTTTAAAGATTTATTTATTTATACATACAGCTGGGGTACAGGCCAGAGGCGTGGAGTGGCGAGAGGCTTCACCAGAGACAGAGTGGGGAGCAGAACAGGCAGATCAGAAATACACTGCTGAGGGGAGCAGCGGGCGAGGCAGGAGAGGTCTGCTGTGCCAAGTGGGAATCTCCCCCGGCCGGGTGTCGAACTCGCGTCGCCGCTGCCGACAGCTACACAGTGCAGCGCTCAACCGCTGCGCCACCAGGGAGGCCCCTAGAAGGTCTCTTTTAAAGGCACACTGTATAGGAAAGATAAGACACACGTCCCAAATATCAGTTTGCACAGATTTATTTATCTTCATATTATAAAGCATTAAACCAAGTCTTTTGGAGATCGTAACACCACTGAACTAAGGTCCAGGCAACTTCATGATGGAGATGTTGGGCCAAAGATAGAACTGTAAACCTCAGAAGCAAGAGAAAAAGATTGTAAGGTAGGGTTATCATGGGAAGGAGCTCTCCAGGGATGGAAAATCATATGGGTCATAAGCTAGAGGAACCAGGCAGAAAGGCTGAGGGGCAATGCCTGGAGCAGTACCACAGACCAAAGGCTCCAGGGAAATCTAGCCTGTTCCAGAAGGATCTAGAGCCAGGAAGTCTGCCCTAACCAGTTGTGCTTCAGAACCAGACTAGAATTGTAATCAGGGTTTATATGAATTGCAGGGGCCCAGAGGCCTTTGAGTAGAGCACTCCATCCATGTAGTGATCCCTGCTATAGATTCAGCTGCTGTTTCACTACTCTTGTGTTTCAATATTTCCGATGGCCACTTGAGTCCCATCTGGAGTCCCACCTTGATTCAGTTACCTTTCTCAGCTGTATCTCCCTTATCTCTTGGGGTGTGTGTGTGTGTGTGTGTGTGTGTGTGTGTGTGTGTGTCTGTCTGCCTGCCTGCCTGCCTCATGGGATTTGGAGGCTCTGAGTGACTCTCTGTAGTCATCCTCAAGATTCTAGAGTTTCACTTTTAGCAGAGAAGCTTCTGAATTATAGTTCTTTAGAAAAATACCCATGATAATCAGTTTAGTGTCTTCAAAATGCTAGTCCCCAAATGCTAAATGTGAGAAGTGAGGTTCATTGGAAGCTAGATAACATTTTTGGATCAGTAGGAGGTGTGATTATAAAATAATGGGATTGATTTCCTATGTGTCTTATAATTGCCCCTGAAGGCATGTCCAAAAGAGGACCTCCAAGTGTGATGCCCCTGACAAACAAGGAGGGCTTCATCTACACAGCCCCCTCTTGCTTTTCTATTCATTCTCTCTGTGAGGACCGCACGCCAGCCATTCTGTGTGTATTTGTTGATCTTCATTATAACCTCATGTCCAGTTTTCTTCTTTTCTTTGCCCTCTTTCTCTATTCTCTTGTTTTTCCTCTGCCTTACTACCAGTGTTATCAGTGGCATTATCTTAGACTTTAGCAGTTCTTAGGTTGAAGAGGCAGCTAACCCCGTCCCTGAAAACTGGACATTTTAAATTACAGATAAGATTTGTGGAGTATCACCTTGGTATACCAGTTCTGGTGATGGAGTTATGGTTTCTTGTTTGGTCTCAAAATGGTCTGTGAGTTGTTAACAGGCTGATGAACTGCTTAGAGGCCTATGTTGTGTTTATCTACTACGTCTGTGGTAATCTCATTTCATGTGCATTTTGCCCTCGTAGTATTCTCTCATGGATCTGCTCTCCAAAATGGTGGTTGGACAGCCCCATTTTGTGCGCTGCATCAAACCCAATGATGACCGAGAGGCCTTGAAATTCTCCCGAGAGAAAGTTCTGGCCCAGCTTCGCTCCACGGGAATCCTGGAAACAGTCAGCATTCGCCAGCAAGGGTATTCCCACCGTATCCTCTTTGAAGATTTTGTGAAAAGGTCAGTCCAGCATTTTGGAAATAGAATTTATTAACTATAGCTGTGCCGCGGTCATCCCTGTCCCTTGGGAATTGCTACTCTTGCTCACTTGCCTGTAAACATGTAACTGGCTATTTAGCAGTTACCATTTACTAGCTTAAATGTTTCAGTTATCTATCTGGAGGGCTTTCTGATCACATTTTATAAATTGAAATGCCCACAGATATCCTTAGGTTTCAAAATCTCCCAGTATTTAATTGGTACATTGAAAGTACCTCTCCAAATGTGGATATATTCTGGCAAATCACCTACTCCTCTCCCAGGATCTTGCATAATATGATAGTTAATATTTACATAACACCTAAAGTGTAATCTCATTTGAATTATAGAACAACCCTTTAAACTAGTCTATGTTATTATCCCAGCTTTACAGATGAGAAAGTGAGGCACAGAAAGAAATTAAATGATTTTCCAAGGTCCCATGCTAGTAAATGATAGAGCCAAAATTTGAACCCCGGTAGTTGGTTTTAGCTTCCACACCCTTTTAATCTGCTCAGTCCACTGCATTCAATCAATATTATTGAAATCTGTTGATATGGAGCTTTCTAAAATCAAAATCTACCTTTATATAAGAGTGAAATGCTGCTCTTTTTGCACAGTTGCCTAAGGTATACCTTGAATATTCGTAGGATTACAGGTAGAATTTTAAGAACACTTTCTATGAAGATAAAAGAATAACGATAATGAAAAACCTCCGTTGAGACTCACTGCTTTCTGAGGGTACCTACAGCAGAAAATGAAAGTCCACACTCCATTAGCCAAAACACTCCATTGTTTTGTTTTTTAACTTCCATTCTGAAATTTACACCCAAGGTGTTTTTTTATCTTCGGTTAGGGTAGAATGATCCTAATATGGTACCTTCAAGTCTTCCAAACACTACTAAATTCCATGAATAAAAAAGAACAAAAAAGGTTCCTTGTAGTGAGAACTGTTAAATTAAAAATAAAAATGAAATGGATTTTTTAAAATGCAATTTCTTTGAGCCTCTTTTTTTCTCTTAAATATGGAAGTAGAAAAAGGAAGAGATTATTTTAGCACATGAATGTGACTAGTCAAGTATTTTTAGCCACTAATGTTGAATACATAAAAATATTTAAGAAAACAGGTCAAATGCTAAACAGATTGGCACTTCTTTGTTCACAATCAGAAAGCCATTAGACAAGTATGAACAAGAGTTTCAAAATGTCAGTAAATCTGAGGGTATCAAAGATTTTGAGCCAGCAAGTTAATTGGTATTTTGATCCTTTTGAACAACTTAACAACAAAATGGATGAGTTAGCAGTTTTCCCCCTTGATGTTATTCAACAAATAGCAGTGCCTCTTATCTTCCTGTTCAGGAGAGCTGTTTTGTAAACTCTTAGCAGGAAATATGCAGACAAAACAATCAAAGGCAGGGAACAGAGCCATTCAAGATTATCAGGTGGAGGTAAATAAAAGATAAAGTCTTATTTAATGTTACTCTCTACCTTTTTGTATTTTCTGGCATTAGGTGCTTCCCTAAGTCACCCAAGGCTGCAGACCTAGCAAATCTAAATTGCTTTCTTGTCCCTATCATCCTTGAATTTTCCAGCAAAATGACTCAGAAGTTCCCTTTCTATTCCCCATTTATGGATCCTTCCAGGAAAGGATCCTTCCCAGCAATTTCTCACCAATGGGGGCCTGGAGATTGGAAGAATTTACTTTAGTCTCAGCTAGGAATGAAAGAGGTTACCTGGAAGTGTTGTGCAGGTAGCTGAAAATTCCTGGAAATCAATACTGTTGAGGTGTATCACATAAAATGACAAAGAATATTCTTTGTGTTCATGGACTGTGGGCTCTGAAGCACAGTCCAGCAGAAGGTCTACAATTTGGCAAAAACATAGGACTCCATGTGTTGGGGTATGTTCTGGCAAATGTCTAAAGAATAGAAAACACATTCAGTTCAAAGTCTAATGGTTTATATTAAACTATTGCAGTAAATAGTGCAACTTAGTAAGGAGACCCGAATTCTACTCTCTTTATGGACATATTTGGCCATAACCTAATATTTCTATAAAAGATGTTTCCTCATCTTCGTGACAGAAAGGCAGGGATACATAGAGCCAGCATTCTGAAAATTTTCAAGGATTGTGTGCAGATTCCTTAATTTGAACAGTCTTTAACTCTTTCCTCGAGCAGCTCATCTCTACCAATCAGACTCATAGGAGGGAGAATTGCATCTCCCAATCCAAAACAGTTGCTAAATCAATGTCTATTAAATAGAGTGAAATTCTTCCATCTTCTCTTTCATCAGTAATTTCTGTTTTGTTTTTTTTTTTTCTCATAATGACGTGAGAGCCCTGGTACATTGACAGTTCCTTCATCTCATTCGTCTATTTCTCCACTTCCTTTCTAGAAATCTAGCACCAACTTAGACTTTTTTTAGCCCAATCTATCACTAAGCCCTGCTGACTTTACAGGCTAAAATTTTTCCACAAAGTAACCTTGGGAACCTAGAAGAGCAACAACTTAATTGAGATAGAATGTACAAATGATAAAAACCACCCTCTTAAAGTACACAGTTCTGAGGTTTTTATGTTCACAGGGCTGTACAACCATCCCCACCATGATTCTAACTTGATCATCTTTTCATGTGCATGCGCCTCTCCTTTGGAGGTATATTTATTCAAACCCTATGCCAATTTAATTGTTTATTTTCACATATTCTGGATACCAGCCCCTATTATTATATTTTACTTATTGTATTTACTTACTATATTTTCTATTATTATTGTTTCTTCCATTTTGTGGGTGTCATTTTAATTTCTTGAATGCATCTTTGGAACACAAAGGTTTTAAATTTTGATGTAGTTTGTTTTCTTTTGTTGCTTGTGCCTTTAGTGCTTTATCTAAGGAACCATTGCTTAATCTGAGGTCATAAAGATTGATTTCTGTGTTTCTTCTAAGTGTCTTGTAGTTTTAGGTCTTAAATTTGGATCTGTGATCCATATTGAATTCATCTTTGTATGTGGAGTCAGGTAGAGGTTCAGGCATTCTTCTGTACATAGCTATTGAACTTTTCCAGCATCATTTGTTTCCCGATACTATTTGTTCCTCTTTTGAATTGTTGACATCTTTGTTAAAAATCAGTTGACCTTAAAAGTGAGGGTTTATTTCTGAATTCTCAGTTCAGTACTGTTTATATCTAGTCTAGGTCATTTAAAGCTCTTTTGTCCACCCTCTTGCCATAGTTTCTTTTTTTTTTAAGATTTCACTTACTTATTTTTGTGTAAAAGAACTGGGGGGTAGGCCAGAGGTGCTGGGTAGTTAGAGGATTCACTAGAGACAGAGCAGGGAACAGAACAGGCTGATTGACTGAAATACACTGCCAAGGGGAGCAGTGGGCAAGACAGGAGAGGTCTGCTGTACCATGTGTGGGTTAGCTCCCTGGCCGGGATTGAATTTAGGCCATAAAGGTGATAGCACTGAGACTTAACCCATAGGCCATCAGGGAGGCGCCAACATAGTTTCTTAAATGGATATCCTACCTATTCTGTTCTTAAAGAGCTACCAGAATATGATTCACCTAAAATTCTTTACTAAGTATTTTGTTTCCTTGATTAAAATTAATTTAAATAACTACCCAACACCTCTACTAGATGAGTTTAATTCTCTTTGCCTGATACATGGATAGTCTTCCCTGATCTGGCCCCCACCCACTTTTATAGTTTCTTCTCTCTTGTCTTCCCGGCTCACATGTCAACAAAAACTGAACTACTTGAAGCTCCATAACCACTCTATGCCGTTCCATACTTTTGTATCTTGCTATTTTGCCTATACTTCTTTTCTCCAAGTCCTCAGTCAGCTGACTTTACCAAGCAAACCTCTGCTCACATCTCCAGACTTTGGACAGGCATTATGTTACCTTTGGCACTATCCTTGACTTCCCCACACTAGGTTAGGAGCCCCTCTGGTGACCTTTATTGGAAGTACTTACTCCATTATAGGGGAAACTGTCTGCTGTGTTGCTTTAAATTAACTGCCTGCAAGGCAGGACTATTTTTTTTTTAAGATTTATTTATTTATGCATACAAGCTGGGGTACAGTCCAGAGGCATTGGGTGGCGAGAGGGTTCACCAGTGACAGAGTGGGGAGTAGAACAGGCAAATGGACGGAAATACACTGCTGAGGGGAACAGCGAGCGAGGCAGGAAAGGTCTGCTGCGCCATGTGGGAATCTCCCCAGCCGGGCGTCGAATTTGAGTCACCGCTGCCACTGCCGACAGCTCCACAGCACAGCGCTTAACCGCTGTGCCACCAGGGAGGCCCAAGGCAGGACTGTTTTTTAGCTTTATATTTATATTGTGCATTTCAGTGCCTGTTACAGATTACTTAATAAACATTTGTAGAATTTACCAACATATCTTTTTGCCTCATTATTATTTTCTTTTATTATCATCTGACTGACTCTTTGGTCCTTACTCTTTTGAAGTACATGAAGTTATATGGACCTAGGTTCAGATTCAATTTGACTTGCATGGGAAAGCAGGGCCTAGATTATTATAGCATATGTTTTTGGGGAAGTCATAAATAGTTGTTTTTTTTTTTAATAAAAAAATAGGAGAAATGAGAAATAAGTTTATATATGATCTCTAACTCAGCTTGAAAATACTATTTAGAGTTTAATATATTAAAAGGATGACATTTAATCAAATTTGCCTTCTGCCTCTCTATAGCAAACTGATTTTTCCGGGAATCGAAAGAGTGACAAGCTTTATAAGACAAGGGAGATTATTTGCTCTGGCTCCCATTTTCTATTCTAGCCTCTTCTCTCAGCTCACACTCCAGGAAAAAAGGAACCACTTAGAGCTCCCTAATAGCACAAAATATGTCTCATTAAGGCAATATCCTATAAAAGCAGGCTACTTATTCAGTGTATTAGTCAAGAATGTCTCAATAACAAGTTGAAGCAAAAATTAAAAAGGGTGATATATTGGCTTATCTAACTAGGAAGTTCAAAGATGTGTCTGAATCCAGGACATCAAGTAATTTTACCAAACCATGTTCTTTTTTCCTTTTATTAGGTGTTTTTACTTCTTTTCAGCGAGGCATACCTTCCTCACATGAAAAAATATTCCCTGGAAGATCCTGTGGAAAGTCTCCTACAGGCTTAGCAACATCAACAGCAGGCCAATTCCTGAGAGCCCCTACAGAAGGAGCTCTCTGGTTCTTTCATCTTGGGTTACATGTCCATGTTTAAACTAATAACTGTGCCCAAGAGAATGATGATAGCGCCTTCAGTCAAGTGCCAGGGCATAGAATCAACCCTGCTTGAACCATGGCCTAACAGCTTCAGTTAAAGGAAAGTGGGAGAAGATAGATAAGCTAAAACAATAGGTACCCATTGCCCCTTGTTTTGACTATTTGACCCTAGAACCAACTGTAACAGTGCATAAAGATTTACCCCAATATGGTGAACTATCTACCTTAGAGGAAATCTTGTTTTATATTTTTCTAACAAGAATAAAAGTTTTATTGACAATAACAATGTTAATGTTGGAATAAGAACTATGTACAGTTTACTATAGCGTTAAGTTGAACATAGTTTTGTTTTTTTTCAGCCACAGCTATACCACACAGTGGGTTTGTGAAAAGTTTCCAGCTCCACTATAGTAAGGCACCAGGGAAAATTCATAGTCTATTCTGGCCTGGTTTGAATTCATCTTCTGCATTTGACATTTTTCTCTGATCTTTATTAATATGAATCATGATGTTCTTGTCCCTACTAGGACTGTGCTGGATGTCACATGCCTTTGTCCGTTTCTCTCTCCCATACTCTATTTGTACTTTAAGTATAGTCTTTAGTAAATGCTTTGCTCAAGATGTTTGCTTCTTCCCTTTCAGACTGAAAAATTCTTGCCATGATTTATTATTTCCTTGACAAAGGTTTTTCTGTTTTTATGGGTCTACAATTTTTCCTTTTTCCTGTATAAGTTTTGCATTAAGTCATTGGCCAGCTGTCTTTGGATTCTGAATCAGCCTGCTCCTTTTTGCTCCTTCAGGGCAATAAAAGAAAGCCCCCCCCCCATTTCTTTTTACATTGGATCCTAAATGGGGTGCAGGCTGAATCAGACTCACTCTCTGGGCAGAACTATGGACTCTGTGGCATTACCATGATATTCTCATTGGCTGCAGCTGCTCAAACATAGGATCATGTGATCACCTACCCAGATGAATTGTAAGGATTCTGTAATATGCTTATTCAATTTTTAAAAAGCCCTGATATTTACCCTCAGTATTCTATTAACCAACCTTCTTTGTATATCCAGCTACCAAAGTTCTGAGGTCCCAGTGGGAGAAAAGAACTGGGATTTATTATCCACATTTAGTCTATATAAGCATTCACTTACTCCCTCTGTCTTTGGTTCAGTATTACTCAGCCCGGGATGATTATAGGCAGAAACCTTATATTCTAGGTTTATATTCTTATAACCTGCTTCTAGGTTGGGGAGGAGCATCTGGGGGTATGGTTGCTACTTAAATAACTTTTAAGAAATTCTCCTATTTTAGGTCTTTCCTTACTGACACAGGGGTTCCTGGATCTGGTTCTTCATTTTAAAGCAAACTCCTCATCTTTCCCCACAGTGACTTAGGATTCAATGTTTTCAGGTCTGCAAAATCTGTTTCCATTTTTCCATGTGCTTTATTGTTACCAAAGTCTCGTTGTGCTTACCCTCTCCCCTTTCTTATTCTTTCTCTTTGTCTTCACATAAGATTCATAACCTTAAAAAAATTCCTTTGCTATCATTTTATTGGGGTTTTGGGTGGAAGGTAAAGTAAATATATACATTCAAGCCATCATCTTCCTCTAATCATTCTTTGAGTGTTTTACCTGTTTAAAATATGAATTAATAAAATAGAGAAATAAGAAAAATAAAAAATACAATTAAGTTACTGCATATACTCCTCCTTGTATTTCACATCCAGTTTTCTTTTAAGATTTATTTTTTACTCCTTTGACCCAAGACATCATTATTTTACATGCCATGTAGGGAATCTGCAACTAAGAAAGGCCTCTTTCATGTGAGGATTTTGTATACAGTAATTCTGAGACTGCGATATGCCTAATGTGCATAACACCTTAAGTTTTCTCTAAGATCTTCCCTCTCAGTAATGGAATATTTATGATTATTCTTTTCTTATATCTTCTCTTTGTTACTAAAATGAAATTAATGAAGGATTATAAAGTTGTAGAATTTCCTGACAGTGGCAGAAAAAGTTCATAGAAAATTCTGGTATAAAATGTGTGGTTTAATGGTGTGGATACTACTTTTCCATATTTACTGAGGGTGGAGGTCATTCTCTCAGAAGTTTCAGAAAACATATGACAGTTTATTCCAACATTCTTCTTACTCAAAATATGTTTTTCTTTTTTAAAATTTATTTTATTTTTGTAATTGAAGTAATATTGGGATACCTCCATCAATTACACTGGTCAACATTGAGATCATTACTGACTTAAAAAGGCCCTAATCTGTAGTATCCTGGTGTGCTGAACATGAATATTACCCTAAAAATTTTTTATTAACTCTCATTTTGAAGATATTTCATATAATTCATTTTATATGTTTCACCGTGTAAATTTATCCAGTAGGACTGCAACAACATCCTAAATCAGCCTGAATGATGTAATATTGCATCGCATTGCATAATACCATCATGCACACATCATCCAGAGTTGATTGCATCATTTTCTGATGCAATGCAATACCACTGCCAGGCGGCTGCTGAAGTAAGCTGACGTCAGCAGTGCACTGTAGAAAGCCCTATCGCAAAGGTTGAGCACTGAAAATATTGCAGACTCCGTGCGAGACAGTTGAAGCTACTGTTCCATTGAACTGTTATAATTTTATTCATTTAGGCACAATACAGAACAGTAATGCCTCGAAAGTGCATTAATAGCATGGACAATTTCTGCTCTATTTGTGGGGAGATGACATTTGTCAACCAGAGAAAAGTATCACTTGTCAAGGAAGAAGGTTTATCTTTACTTCGGATGCAAGGTTGGTGACCAAGACAAGACTTGGGCCCTGCAAATACGCTGTGCTACATGTACTACACAGCTTTCACAGTGGTTAAATGGCAAAAGATCATCAATGCCATTTGCAGTCCCCATGGTGTGGAGAGAGCCAAGCAACCACATGAAAGACTGTTCCTTCTGCTTGGTTCCTCCTCTTTCTGGTGGAGTAACAAAGCAAAAGAAGTCGAAAATGTCTACCCAAACATTCTGTCTGCATGGAGACCAGTTTCACATGGTGAGAGACTTCCTATTCCAGAACCTCCATCAGAATATTCTCTTGATTCATCTTATGAAGACAAGGGTGAGCTGACCTGTTCTTCCCCTATTCCATCAGCATGCAGTGATCCAGATTTTCACTGTGTGCATCATCAACCCACAGACTAACACAGGAAGAGCTAAATGAGCTGGTTCGTGATTTGGACTTATCCAAGAACAAGGCAGAATTGTTAGGATCAAGATTCTAACAATGGACTCTTCTAGAAGAAGATGTCACAATTACTTTATATCAAAAGCGCCACCAGTGGTTGGAGCCTTTTTTTTTTTTTTAAGATTTATTTATACATACAAGCTGGGGTACAGGCCAGAGGTGTGGGACGGCGAGAGGTTTCACCAGAGACAGAGTGGGGAGCAGAACAGGCGGATCAGAAATACACTGCTGAGGGGAGCAGCGGGCGAGGCAGGAGAGGTCTGCCCCACCATGTGGGATTCTCCCCAGCCGGGCGTCTAACTCACATTGCGCTCTGCTGACAGCTCCACAGCGCAGCGCTCAACTGCTGCACCACCGGGGAGGCCCAGTTGGAGCCTTTCTTCAGAAAGGAAAGTACTCTGGTATTCTGTTCCAAGACTGAGGGCCTCATGAATGCCTTAGAAATCACTCATGACCCACAAGAATGGAGATATTTCTAGACTCTTTAAAACTGAGTCTTAAGGCTATGCTTTTGCACAATAGAAACTGTCTTCTATCTATTCTACCCTGAACAGCTGTATAAGAGACAAATGAGGAAATCTAAGAAGTAGGCTATGACTTGATTTTTTACAGATATTAACTGTAGGCCTATTACTGTTGGCATGCATTTCGTGATGTAAATATCAATTCATTGCAGATTACAAAAAAACTGGAGCCAAATTTAGAATTTGACTGTAATATTTGTGTCGAGCACATACAAATCGATAGGAAATGACTAATTTTATTTCAGTAACATGACTTTTGTAAAAATTTGTTGACCAGTGTTATTATTACCTCCTTAGTGCAGCTGCCACCAACTCACCCATATTCCACCACCATAGACCATTTTGCTTCCTTCCCTCTTTGTTCTTACCCCTTTCCCACTTGGTGCATCAGTTCTGTAGTCAGCTATCAAAGATTAGTTTTTAAGCTTGTCTTTATCCAACTCTTAGTTTAGTTCCATCTATTAGTGACACCATCTGCTATTTATCTTTCTCCTTCCGACTTATTTCACTTAGCATTGTCCCTTAAGCTCCATCCATGTTACTGAAAATGGCATGAGTTTATCTTTTTTGATTACAGTACTCCATTTTGTGAGAAATACTCCATTGTATATACCACCTCTTCTTGATCCACTCATCTGTTCTCAGCATTTTGGTTTCCATAATTTAGCTACAGTAAACACTGTTGCAGTAAACATGGGGGTGCAAGTTTCCTTTTGCATTAATATTTTTGAATTTTGGGGGTAGATGCCCGGGAGTAGAATTACTGGTTGAATGGGAGATCCATTTTTAAGGTTTTGAAACACCTCCATACTGTTCTCCATAAGAAATGGACCAGTTTGCATTCCCACTAGCAGTGTAGGAGGGCTCCCTTTTCTCCACATCCTTCCCACACTTGTTTCTGGTCATTTCGATATGGGTCATTCTCTCAGGTATCTCACTGTGGTCTTGATTTGCATTTCTCTGATAAGAAGAGATTGTGAACATTTTTCATATGCCTGTTGTCTGTTTGAATGTCTTCTGTAGAAAAGTGTCTGTTTAGTTCTTTTCCCCATTTTTCAATTGGGAGATATATATATATATATGTTGTATGAGATCTTTGTATAACTTTGATATCAGTCCTTTCTCAGATGCATGGTGTGCAAATATTTTCTCCCATTCATTTGGATATCTTTTCATTTTAGTTATGGTTTTTTTTCACTGTACACTGTAGTATGATGAAACATTTTAGCATGATGTAGTCCCTACTATTTATGTTCTCTTTTGTTTTCCTTGCTGTTGGGGATGAATCCCTAAAGGCGTCACTAAAGCTTTATAACAAAATGTTTTGCCTATGTTTTCTCCCCTGTATTTTATGGTTTCAGGTTTTACAACCAAGTTTTAGATCCATTTTGAGTTGATTTTGGTGTATGGTGTGAGATCATGCTCTAGTGTCATTCTCTTGGGTGCAGCTGTTCTGTTTCCCAACACCATATATTGAAGAGGCTATCATTGCTGAAGTGTGTATTTTTGGCTGCTTTGTCATACATTAACTGTCCATATAAATGTGGGTTTATTTCTGGGCTCTCTGTTCTATTCCATTGGTCCATATGTCTGTTTTTGTTCCAATCCCAGACTGTTAAAATTGTTATGGCTTTAGAATATAACTTGAGGTCTGGAAGTGTGATACCTCCATTCTCTTTCTTCTTTGTCAAGATTGCTTTTGCTATTCTGTATCTTTTATGATTCCACGTGAATTTCAGTAGTATTTGTAAACTGAATTTGAGATTTTTATTGGGATTGTGTTAAATGTGTATATTGCTTTGGGCATGATGATCATTTTGACAATGTTGAGTCTTCTAGTCCGTGAACAGGTAATATTTTTCTGTTTTTTTGTGACTTCTTTTATTTCTTTCAATAATGTCTTGTAGTTTTCTTTATATAGATATTTTACCTCCTTTGTTTGGTTTACTCCTAAGTATTTAACTTTTTTTTTTTGGTATAGTAGTAAATAGAATCACTTTTTTCACTTCTCCCTCTTCTATCTCATTGTTTGTTTACAGGAAGGTAACTGATTTATGTGTTTGGATTTTATGCCCTACCACTTTGCTAAACTGATTATTTCAATTAGATTTTCCATGGAGTTTTGAGGGTTGTCTAAGTATATTACCATGTCATCTGCAAATAATGATAGCTTTACTTCTTTTCCAATTTGGATTCCTTTTATGTCTTTCTCTTGTGTAATTGCTCTAGCTAAACTTCCAATACTATGTTTAATAGCAGTAGTGAGAGTGGGTATCCTTGTCTTGAACCAGATCTTAGAAGAAAAGCTTTCAGTTTTTCACCACTGAAATGATGTTATCTATTTTTGTTGTAAATTACTTTTATTATGTTAAGATACATTACTTTTATCCCCAGCTTTTCAAGGGTTTTCATCATCAATGGATTTTGGAGCTTATCAAATGCTTTCACTAGACTGTGAATTTCTGAGGGAATAAAGTAGTTCCTATTTTTTTTTGTATCCCTACCATCTTGAATGATATTATATCCAGGCCATGGTATGTGTTCAGTGTTTCCTGAATGAGGGAAGGAATCTAAAAAGTCAGGAATGCATTTGACTGTAAGAAACAGATAAACAAAAAAATTTAATAACTTAAAGAATCCAAATATCTCAAGCAAAGCTGAAATCCAAATTTCAGTTTTCAGAGAATAAAAGCTTCTGATTTTTTTATCTGGGTAATCAGCAGTGAATAAAGCAATACAAATCCTCCAGGAGCTGGGATGGGGGTGCCATGCCTTGTCTCTCACAGGGAATCCATAGATTTCTTTTCCTTTCACCTATAACTACATAGGTGAGAGCCTCATATGAAATAAATCTTAGTGTGCCATACAGATAAACTAGTACATCTCCAGAATCCACAATTCCCTCATGAATTGATTTTTATAGTGGTGAGGGATATTTTAAGAGATCATACTTAGACAGGATAATGGACAGATCAACATTGTGAGTAAAATATGTTGCATGCTTATGTGCAGAGTCTTCACATTTACCTTCCTTCAGGGGCAGCGGTTTTGTGGTGACAATTTCTAATACCTGCTGCCCTTGTATACTTTCACTTTAACCCATTTTTCTTTGTTTAGTTGAGAAAATGATTTGTTTACCCTTCCCTTAACTGTGTATGAGTGTGTTGATGCCTCTTCTGTAGGTGAGGACTTGAATGACATTTCTTTCTTAACTATTACACTTCCATTGTTATAACCTTCATTAGTGCAATAAAAAGAAAAGGATCTGAAAAGGACCTTGTACAATATCATTGAAAGATCTAAGAGATGGCCACGTCCCATTTTCCCACATCACAAATGAGGCGGAGACCAGAGAAGTGAAGTAACTTCCCCACAGTTCATCTCTGGGAAGTGGCAGTAGCAAATCTCTAGGTCACTATAGACTGGAGAGGATTTCTCTGACCACCGCCATCCATTCTTAGGAGGTACATAGACTCAAATTGGCCTTAGGTGGGCTGAGGAGCCTTCTTAACTTGTCTATGGCTATAGATGATTCAAAAACAAAACAAACAAAAATCTAATTCTTTTGAGGTCCTGCCTTTCTCATGAAACTCATACTGCTGACAGCTTTCACCTCTTTAAGTATCAGAAAATCATTTCTACAGTTGAAAGCTCTGTAATTCAGCCTGGAATGTGCAGTGATGATTTGCAAAGGGCTTCAGTCTCCTAGCTCCCCAATCAATGTACATTTTCATCTGCCTCAGAAGTCCTAACATAGTGCCCCTGGGAACAACCATTCAGGTCACCATTTGACCTACCATGAACCTCTTAACCATTCCTGTTCTGGTGTGCTCTTTCAGCTTCACAATAAATACCTTCCCCTCAGCACCACAGTTTAAGAATGGCTCAGAGGAAAGATTGCTACCTTCTTTTCCATATACATTTGGATTGGGGAAAAGAAAAATCAGTTTTTGTCAGAGAAAGGAAGGGAAGAAGGGAGGGATGGGTGTTTATTGAGCACCTGTTTATGACCAGTTTCATCCCAGCACTTTACTTAACACTTAACACCAGTCCTCTCTTAACACTCTCTTAACCAGGACACTTAACACTGTCCTCTCACTTAACACCAGTAATACCCTCCAAATCAGCGATAGTATTCTAGTTTTGTAAATGAGTAAACTGGCTCGAAATAACCCAAATAGTATATGGTTCGGGTCAGGATATGAAATGAGAGTCTGATTTCAAATCCCATCCTCAAAATATGTAAATGAGACAGTTGAACACATCCAAATAATCATTGTGAAATCATATGCAAAATTTAGTCAGAAAAAATGCATTAATAATTTTACTAGTTGTAAATCAGAATAGTTTGAAATTTGACTCTCTGTCATATATTAATTTGTGAACAAGCTCAGTCTCAATCTCTAATTTCTAGTGTCTTTTCTTTAGAATAACTCTTGTTTAAAACTTATGATGATACAGAAGCAGCATCAAAAACATTTAAGCACCAATTGTGTGTGGGTGGGTCAGGTGCTGTAGTAATACTGGATTAGAAGGAATTTACAAACTCAGGATTTCCGTAAACGTGACTTCTTATCCCAAGACCCAAATTTAGGAGTATTCCTAAGGATATAATGAATATAATGGCTTTTTCTTTTTTTGTAGCTCACAGATGGTAGCCAGCTGTTCTATCTTCACTGAAGGCCAAACATGAAGGGAAAAAGTTAAAATAAAGGGCCTTATGGTAAATATGAGAGAGAACTTAAACTAAATCTGGATTTTTATACACACTAAAGGGAAATGGGCAATTGGAGGTAATTATCAAATTATACATACCAAAATAACTCAGTTCCCTCTATTATCGACATAGGAGAAAATTACTTAGTAGATTGAATTGTTCAAATAATTGTCTGATATTTGGGGTATCTGAGTAGACAATCTGGGTGGTCACTGATGTAGATTGAGGGTCCCTCAAAAAAATATTTTAAAAAGGGTTGATGCTGTTTGACATATGTTTGGAGACCTTTATACTTAGATGCAAGTTATGTTAATCCTCTTTGTCCAGGATTTCAATGCATTATAATGAAACTATAATGGTTTAAAAAAAATTTTCCCATCACTCATCATTATACCTTTCGTCTTTTCTACCTCTCAGCTTCCTCTTAACCTCAGAAGCCTCATTTTGTTTATTTATGTCCATTAGTTTTCGTATGTATTTTGCTTTGTCAAATGATGCACTTTGTAAATGTGTAATGTTTGTCTTTGTTGTTCTATGTGGTTTACCACACTTCCCCCTTGAATTCCTTCATTTTGCTGGAAATGGCAATATTTGTCTCTCCTTTTAACTTAGTTTTTTTTTTTTTTGAGATTTATTTATCTATTCATACAAGAGCTAGGGTGCAGGCCAAAGGTGTGGGGTGGTGAGAGGATTCACCAGAGACAGAGTGGGGAGCAGAACAGGCGGATCTGCTGAAATGCACTCCTGAGGGGAGCAGCAGGCAAGACAGGAGAGGTCTGCTGCGCCATGTGGGAAGCTCCCTGGCCGGGGCTTGAACTCATGCTGGGATGGAACTCATCCTGCAGTAGCTGAGGATAGCTTCATAGTACTGAGATTTAATTAACCCTTGTGCCACCAGGAAGGCCCTCCACATCTTCTTGACCCCATCCTTTATCAGTGTGCATTTAGATTGCTTCCATGTCTTTACTATTGTAAATAATGCTGTGATAAACATTGTAGGGCATAGAATTTTTTTAAACAAAGATTTCATGTTCTTTGACAGAGGCCCAAAAGTGGGAATACTGGGTCACAATATTTCCTTTTTTAGTTTTTTGAAATTCCAATTGATTTGCAGAACAGCTGTTTTCATTGCCACTGACAATATAATAGGGTTCCTTTTTCTCTGCATCCTCACCAGCAGTCGTTGAGGTTCTCATGTGTGTGAAATGGTATATCATTTTGGTTTTGACCTGTGTTTCCCTTATTAAAAATGATGATGAACATTTTTCTATGTACTTATTGTACTTGTGGATAGCCTCATTGGTAATTTGTTCAGATCTCCTGATAATTTACTTATAAGGTTGTTTGTATCTTTTATTGTTAAAGTGTGTGATTTTGTACATATCTTAGATTTTAACCCCTGGTCAGTTATATAATATGTAAATATTTTCTCCCATTCAGTAGGATGTCTTTTTAATCTGCTTATATTTTCTTTCAATGTATAAAGGTGTTTTTATTTAAGGTAATCCCAGTTCATTTTTGCTTTTGTTTGCCTTGCTATAGAGGTTAAGTCTCCAAAAACATCTCTGTCATTAATGTCATAAAATACATCACCAATGTTTTCTTCTATGTATTTTATTGTTGCAGGTCTTATCTCTAAGTCTTTAATCCATTTTGAATTTATTTTTCTTCATGGAGTTAGAGAGTGATCCAATTTCATTTATTTTACATGTAGCCATCCAGTTTTCCCAATACCATTTGTTAAAGAGACTCTCCTTTCCCACATTCTATGATGGTGTCTCCTTTTTCATGAATTAAGTGTTGGTATACATATGGACTTATTTCTGGGCTTTCAGTTATGTTCTATTGATCCATGTGTCTATATTTTTGCCAATGCCAAATTGTTTTATTTTTTTTAAGATTTATTTATTTATGCATACAAGCTGGGTTATAGGCCAGAGGTGTGGGGTGGTGAGAGGATTCACCAGAGACAGAGTAGGGTGCAGAACAGGCACTGCCGAGGGGAGCAGCGGGTGAGGCAGGTGAGGTCTGCTGCGCCAGGTGGCAATCTCCCAGGCTGGATATCAAACTTGTGCTACAGTGGCTCTGGAAAGCTTCATAGTGCTGCGCTTAACCCATCACACCACCAGGGAGACCTGCCAAATTGTTTTATTACTCTTGCTTTATAGTGTAGTTTGAAGTCAGGTAACATGATGCCTCCATTTCTCTCCCTTTTTTTCTTCAGGATTTCTTTTGATATTTGAGACTTTATATATTTCCATATAAATTTTAGTATTTTTTGTTTACTTCCTCTAATGAATATTGCTGATATTTTGATGAGGAGTGCATTAAATTTATATGTTGCTTTTGGTAGAACAATCATTTTGATTATATTGATTCTCTCCATCATGAATAAGGAATATCTTTCCATGTTTTAACATAATCTAAATCTTTTAATAATGTCTTGTAGTTTACATTGAGAAGTCCTTTTTTACTTCTTTGGTTAGGTTAGTTCCTAGGTATTTGACTGTTTTCGAAGTGATTGTAAATGGAATTATTTGCTTAATTTCTTCTCTTCATTGTTTATATATAAAATTGCTACCAATATTTGTATGCTGATTTTGTGAACTGCCACTTTAATGAACTCATTTATTGTTTCTAACAGCTTTTTGGTGGAGTCTTATATTGTACTGTCTAGGAATAATGATTGTTTCACTTCTTTTTTTCCAGCTTGGATTTCTCTTATTTCCTATCATTGCTTGATTACACTAGCTAAAACCTCTAATGCTAAATTAAATGGAAGTGGTGACTGACAGTGGGCATCTTGTTTTGTTTCTGATTTTAAAGGGAAAGGTTTCAGTTTTTCACCATTAAGTATTATACTGTCTGTAAGTTTGTGATCTATGACCTTTTTGGTTTTAGGTCATCTCCCTCTTTTCCCGTGGTGCTAAGAATTTTCATCACAAGTAGTTGCTGAATCTCAGTATAGGCTGGCAGGCCAGAAATTCCAGCAGACATGGATGTTGCAGTCTTTTGTCCAGAGGCAGTCTGGAGAAAGAATTCCTTCATCTTCAGGGAACCACAGTCACCCACCCACATTATGAAGAGTAATTTGCTTGACTCAAATATCGACAATATTAATTCTTATCACTCATAAACAGAGTATCTCTCTCCATCAATTAGTTCTTTAATTTTTCTAGCCCATTTTTTATCATTGTCAGTATGTAGGCCTTACACATTTATTGTCAGATTTGTCCTCATGTATTTCACATTATTAATACTGTTATTCATGATATTGATTTTTTGGTTTTTATTTCCAATCATTTGTTGCCAGTATATAGAAATACAAGTTTTTGTATATTGATCACTATTAGCTTGTTGACATAGCATAAAGTCATTCATAAAATTCCTTTAATATCTTTTTGTTTGTTTGTTTTTCTTGTTGAGCTGACATTGGTTGACAACACTGTATCTGATTTAGGGGAATAGAGTCACATCTCCTCAGATGTATGTCACCACATCACACACACCACCAAAGCACCAATAGACCATTGGACGCCCAACCTCCTGTGTTCCTTTCTCCTTCTAGTAGCCTCAATTCTAGGATCTATTTTGGTTTAGTTTTGTCAGTTCCTTTGTTTTGTTTCTCTATATTCCACATGTGAGTAAAATCACCCAGTGTTGTCTTTCTCCTTCTAACTTATTTCACTTTGCATAATCCCTACCACTTCCATTCATGTTGTTGCATATGGCAAGAGTTCATATTTTTTATAGCTGTGAGTATTCCATCATTTATCTATACCACATTTTCTTTATCCAGTTATCTGTCATTGGACACTTACGTTGTTTCCATATCTGGGCTATTGCAAATAGTGTTGTAATGAATATAGGAGTACATATCTCCCCTCAAATTAGTGGTTTTGTGTTCTTTGGATAGATGCCTAGGAATGGAATTAGTGGATCACATGGTCTGTCTATTGTTAATTTTTGAGAAACTTACATACTGTTTTCCATAGGGACTGGAGCAGTCTACATTCCCACTTACAGTGTGCTAGAGTTCCTTTTTCTCTACACCCTTGCCAACAGTTGTTTCTCTCCTTTATTTTTTAATATGAGCCATGCTCACTGGAGTGAGGTTGTATTGTGTTGTTGTGTTTTGGGTTTGGGTTTTTTTTTTGTTTTTTTTTAAAGGTTTATTTATTTATACATACAAGCTGGGGTACAGACTAGAGGCATGGGGTGGCGAGAGGGTTCACCAGAGACAGAGTGGGGAGCAGAACAGGCAGATCAGAAATACACTGCTGAGGGGAGCAGCGGGCGAGGCAGGAGAGGTCTGCTGTGCCATGTGGGATTCTCCCCGGCTGGCTTTGAACTCGCATTGCGCACTGCCGATAGCTCCGCAGCGCAGCTCTCAACCACTGCGCCACCAGGGAGGCCCTGTTTTGTTTTTTTTTAAAGATTTATTTATTTATGCATACAAGCTGGAGTGTAGGCCAGAGGTGTGCGGTGGTGAGAGGACCCATCAGAGACAGAGTGGGGAGCAGAAAGGCGAATCTACTGAAGTACACTGCTGAGGGGAGCAGCAGGTGAGACAGGAGAGGTCTGCTGTGCCATGTGGGAAGCTCCCTGGCTGGTGATCAAACTCCTGCTGCAGTGGTTGCCGACAGCTTCATAGTGCTGAGATTTAACCCCTTGTGCCACCAGGGAGGCCCCTCCATTGTTATTCTGTCTAAGTAGTCAAGTATATTTTAAAGAGACTTAAATAATAAAAAAAAAAAATCCCATATACTTGCCAACATAGTTATCCTCTGCAACTATTATTTCCTTTATATAGATCCATATTTCTATCTCAGTTATTTCCTTCTCCATGAGTATTTCATTTAACATTCCTTATGTGCAGGTTCTTCTGGTAATGAATTCTTTCAGCTTTTGTATGTCTGAAAAAGCCTTTATTTCACTTTGCTTTTTGAAAAATATTTTCACTGGATTATAGAATCCTTTTTCTTTCAGGACTTTAAAGATTTTGCTTTACTGTATTCTCACTTGCTTTGTTTCTAACAAGAACTCTAATGTCACATTTATCTTTGTGTCTCTGTAGGTAATTTGTCTTTTTTATCTGGTTGCTTTTAAGATTTTCTCTTTATGACTGGTTTTGAGTAATTTGATTATGTTGCCCTTTGGTGTCATTTTCTTCAAGATTGGTCAGGTATGTATGTGTGTGGCAGTGGGGGCTGAAGAGGTGGACTTCATTGAGCTTATTGAACCTGTTAATCATTTGCACCAAATTTGCAAGATTTTTAGCCATCATTTCTTCACATTTTTTCCCTCCCCTCCTCCCCACCAGGCACTCCACTTTCATGTACTGAGGTCACTTAAAGTTGTCCCACAGTTCACCAATCCTATTTTTACTTTCTTGTTTCTTTGTGTTTCATTTTGTATAGTTTCCACTGTTGTCTTTAAGCTCACTATTTTTTTTCTTGCAATGAATCAACTGTTGCTAATCCTGTTTTATATATTTTTCATTTCTAAAAGTTTTATTTGAGTCTATTTTATATCTTCTTTGTCTGTATTTAACTTCTTGAACATATGGAATACAGTTAAAATAACGGTTTTAATGTCCTTCGCTGTTAATTTTCACATCTGTGTCACTTCTGGATACGTTTCAGCTAGTTGGTTTTTCTCCTCATCATGGGTCATATTTCCCTGCATGCCTGATAATCTTGACTGAATGCCAAACATTGTCAATTTTATCTTTTGGGTGCTGGAGATTTTTGTATTCCTATAAATATTTTTGTGCTTTGTTCTGGGATTCTATTAAATTACTTAGAAACAGTTTTATCTTTTTGGATCTTGTTCCTAAGATCTGTTAGGTAGAAGCAGACTGCGTTTAGGACTATTATTCCCTCACTACAATACAAGACCTGAAAAGTATCCATTGTCCTATGAGTTATAAGGTTAACCAGGGTGGATGCTAAAAACAGGCACTGTTCCCAGTCCTCTCTGAACATCAGGCACGTTCCCCTCCTACCTTCTCAGATGGTTCCTTTGCCAGCCTTGGCTAGTTTCCTCCCAGGCATGTGCCAATTTGCTGAATACCTGAGGGCACCCTCGGTATCTCTGGTTATCACTCTCTGTAGCTTTCTGCTAGTGCCCCTTAGTGCTTTGTTTTATAATCTCTAGCTGTCTTGGTTGCATTGTCTCTACATGTGGAGTAGTTCTGGAGTATGATTGGCCAAGTATAGCCCTGAGGTCACATTGTGTCTGGAAGTGTTCAAGTCTAGCACTTTATAAGAAACAAAATAATCCCACTGACAGCTGATCAGGAACACATTCGGAGTCCAAGATTTCGGAAACAGTCTTTTCTTTTGCAATTCAGTTTCCTTTCAATAGACACATATTCTCAAATAGAATCCAGGGATACTGACCCTCTTCTCCACAGTTCCTGAAGTTTTTCTACCTCTCTGCCCTGTCTTTATAATCCTGGGAGATACTTGGGAACTTCACAGACTATTCCTGGCATCATCTTAGAAGAGCAAGATTTTTTTATCATTACAGTTTCACATACATGTATGTGTTTGTGTATACACATATATACACATACCTCACACTTTCATGTGCATAACCATGAACAAGACCAAAAAAAAAAAAAAAAACCCTTCCTCAAAGATGGAAATGAAGATTCAAAACCTTGGAAACAATTCCAGTATCTTTGACTGCTGAATGTTTCCAGCAAATTCAGCATTATATCCTAACTTGTAAACAGTCTTGTAGCACAAAAAGTGGAATGATTCAAGTGCTAATTGGATATGTTTATTTTTCCATAAACAGATGTGTCAGGAGGAAGGACCATATTTTACATTTTGGTGATTTTTTTTTTCTTAAAGTAAAATTATTTAATACTTAAAAGACATTTCAAGGTAATTCCAAAATACCAAATCAGCTTTGTCTGAGGAGTGGCAGGAACATGCTTTGACAAGAAAATAGGTTTATTTTTAAGCTTCCAAGGGGTTGAATTTAATTATAGATGGCAACAAAGAGCAGAGAAAATATCTGTAAAAGAATTTTAAAGGAAAATAAAGGTAAGTTTTAATAAAAGGAAAACTTATTTATCATGTTATATATTTTTAATGGGAAGAATAAAGAAAAAGGAGAAATAAAACCCTTTTGGTGGTATTCTTTTAGTCTACCCAGTAACTCTTTCATCTGAAAGTACACAAGTTCATTAAAATGAATAATTTAAGAAGACAAATGTGATTTTGGTGACCGTATCAAGAAAACATTCCTGTTTCTTGAGTATGCAGGTGACTCAGCATCAGAATCAGCTGTGTTAGGCTCTGATCACTTTCGCTATTTACAGATTGCTTCAGAGAAGGGCAGTGTCAAAATTCATACAATGAAATTACAGATTATTTTTATCATAGTAATATCAACTAATGACTTTCACTAAGAGAACTTTCTAATATGAGCTTTCTAAAAGAATTAGTCTGCTTTTGCATGCAAGAGACACAATTATGCACTGAATGTGAATTACAAAGTAACAGTAAACAGAAAATGTATATAACTGAAAATAGGAAAGTAGATAAGAACCAATAAGCATAAATTGTTTATCTTTCACTACCCAGCTCGCTATAATTGGTACTCAAGAAATACTTACTCTTAAAAAACAAAGCATGTCAAAGGGCCCGAAACAATTCTACTATACTGAATCAAACCATGACTAAAAATGCTTTATTTGACTCTTTTACTTTGTAGGTATTATTACTTGGCATTCAGAGCACATCAAACACCTCTTGCTAGCAAAGAGAGCTGCGCTGCTATCTTGGAAAAATCCAGATTAGATCACTGGGTCCTGGGAAAAACAAAGGTAGTTCTTTCCTTATTCTCATTGCTAACCTTTGATGCTCTTCTGTGTACCTTTGTCTGTTGTCAGTGATATGAATGACTCTTTAAATTGTATAGCTTAGCAGACAAAACCCCACCCTAACTGTGATCTTTACTGGTCTTAGTCAAGGAGCCCCAGGACCTTAAAGACTAGAGGTGGAGGGTTTGTTTCCTGTGCTACATGTAGTTTGAGAGCCATTTAGCATTCCTAGAATGAGATCTTCGAAATGTCCTTACTTTAAATCGCTTTAAAATGCCCCATTTTTCAATGTTGTGTATTCCAGCCCCACATGCAAATAAAAAATCATAAATGACATTAATGAGTCTCTTTTACAGTTTGTCCGTTTTTTCAACAGACTTGTTATTTTCTCTGTACCCCAATTAGTAGTTTTATTGTGTGTAGTTTTTAACTTGTGGGAACTTGACAGCCTTGTAGGATCCCAGGTTTTTATGGTCCATTCTGAATTACCCTAAAAATGTAGTCTTAGCCTGAATGTTGAGGCCATACTGCAGCTCCTCAGTAGAAAGTAGGTCCCCGTGGGTCATCTGAATTCCTGTCTTCTGAACTTCCACTGTTGGTGGTGCGTCAGTTCTGTGGGTTAGCGCTTCCTCCACCAGAGGCTGCAGGGAAAGAGAGCAGAGATCAGCTGGCAGAAATGAGATAGGACATTGGTATCCCCTAACATTGTTGACATGAATAATCAAAGATTGGCTCAACCTTAGAAGGGGGGTTGTATTTGCTACTAAGAAATCAGTAATATTAACATAATTAAAGTCATTATAAACTTTATTTGGAAAATGTTTTTAAAATTTACATTAAGAATATACTGGAATAGAATGAAAGCTCAGTTTGGGAGTCCATAACTTACACTAAAACTGATGTCTCATTTTAGGTTTTTCTCAAATATTACCACATTGAACAGTTAAATTTGCTACTGCGAGAAGTCATAAGCAGAGTAGTTGTGCTGCAGGCATATGCCAAGGGCTGGCTTGGAGCCAGGAGATACAAGAGAGCCAGAGAGAAGAGAGAGAAGGGGGCT
>PVIJ01014740.1:0-39290 GCA_004024925.1 Scalopus aquaticus
GAGGGAGGGAAGGAAAAGGGCACAAAATGGAATAGAAAAGAACACAAGGGACCATGGAGATGGATCATGGGTGAATTGGTGGTGGGCTACCCAAGGGGAATACAAAATGTAAAAGACATAAAGAACAATAAAAATATATATTTAAAAAAAAAAGAAACTGCAGTTGTACTTAATAAGTACAAATTTTCAGATTTTTAGGATCAAAATTTTTGAGAGATCTCTTTTATAACAATGTGAAAATACTTAACATTATTGAACTATGTACTTTAAAATGGTTAAGATGATAAATTTTGTGTTTGTGCTTTTGACCAGAAAAAAAGCAAGAGACTGGAATTTGAGAACTAACATGCTATTTGATACTTGTAATGTTCCTTTTAGTACATTTTAATTAATCTTATTTTCTAAATCATAGCAGAGCTGACAGTAAGTAGTCAAGCCATGAAGAAAGGTTTAAAAGGACAATTTTACCTCTATCCAAAATTCACAGATTTCCCCCCAAATTCTAGATATTACTATACTCAATAGTATATTATAGTATACCTTGGCAGTCATACATTAATTCATGCAACAACAACAAAAAAAAATATTGGGTTTTAAGCACTTACTGTGTAAATGACTTGCTTCATTGGTATGGGTCTGAATAAAAGTCTCAGTCTACACTGGGTCATATAACAAATGGAGTTATTTAGCAATAAGGTAATTTTAATATGGTACCCTTATGAATGCTGCCCCAGATTTCATCGTACAGACTTACTCTATTTTATTAAACTATCTCCTACTGTTAAATATTTTGGATAATTTCAGTTTTTAGATATTACAAAGTATGTTGCAGTCAACATATATATATATATACATATAATTTGTGCACATGTGAGAAGCTATATCCATAATAATAAATATTTAGACCATTTCATTGGATTTGAAATACTTTTGCATTTGTATTTTAAAGTTGGAAGCCTCTGCCATAGTCTTCAACATCTTTTAAAAAATTTAAACATGTATTTTCCTATGTGGAATTCCTCATCCCAACCTGATCACCCATTATTCGTAAACACATAATAGGGTCTTTTCAATTCATAATGACCCACACTTAATCGATGGTTAATTTTGTTGATACCCACATGTGAGAGAGTAAGAAGTCATGCTCTGTATTCTTACTACTCATATGCACATTTTGGGCAGGCAGCATCAGTATCATCTGGGAGATTTTTAGAAATACAAGCCCATGAACCCCAATTGAGACAGACTGAATCATAATTTGCATCTTAACAAGATCCCTGGTTGATCCAAATGCACAAAAATTTTCAATAAACACTGAATTAGGTACCCAGGTCTAGATTTTAATCTTGATCTACTGCATAAATACTTAACAAGTGTGTGAAAAAGACACAGAAATACATCTGATCAAACTATATTCTATATTGCATAATATGGACATAATATCACATACTTCATTTGATAGATTATTTTTATTAACTAATGTTTATAAAGATTAGAGCACTTGACATGTAATAATTGTCCCATAAATATTGGCTCCTGTTAATTATTTTGAATGTCAAATTATTTATCATGTTATTAATAATATTTGATTACTTCCTACTGTGGACATTAACTGTTACCAATAATTAAAATTTGAATTGGTGACATTTACCATATGTTCTCATTATGTCGTATGGTTTTTTTGCACTGATATAAATGACTTTTCCATCTCCAATATCATATAGAAATGAACTAAAATTTTCTCAACTTCTATAGCTTTAACTTTTAAAATTTTCCAATTTATGTTCTAAATTAAGTTGCTTGATGAAAGAAACTTTTTTTTATGACCATGTATATTGAAGGTTAGCAAGCAGTTAGTTTGCCAGTCAGTGTAAATATGTCATTTATCATGGATTTCATGGTGTGTGTGTGTGTGTTCCCCCAGATATTTTTTGAATAATTCAGGTTAGGTCTTTAACACCCCCATAAGGAAACTACTGCATGCTTTAGCAAGCCTGTCTATTATCTTTCCCTCATTAGGTGGACCTTAAATTATTGGTTCCATTTCATTTCATTACTTTTAGCTCAGCCAAGTTTTAGTTTTATCATTCTGTTGAGAAACTGAAAAAAGTAGACATATATTTATTTATTTGTTTTTACTTATGGAACATTTTCAACTCCTCGAGTATAAGTGCTAAATTCCTACGTTGTTAAGCACATTCTGTTCACTCATTGTATGAAATACATCATCTCTAATTGGCTTTGGGCCCTAGCAGTATCTTTCTTCATAAATGATAAACATCTTCATTTTTTTTATCTCTAGAAAGTTTTCTTTAAATCTCCAAAAGTATTTCAGTGTTGCTTTCTTCTTAAAATTAATGCATGTCTGCTAGTGATTTAAAATTCCCTATGGAGAATAAAAAATTTATAAATATTTTCCCATGGTAACAAAAAGTTAGAAAAGAGGTAGCCACTAGAAAGCCCTTTTGATTAAAAACCCCTTTAGTTTACATACATTATGGAAATATACATAATTTAACAGATAGATAGATACATGATTCTTATTGGTACTAGAGGAAAATATCTGTACTAGTCCTTACTTTATTTTTGGCTTTTCCCTCCCACTTTATTTTATTTAAAACCTTGATACCTCATGTCTCAGAGCTTGTGCAGTTGGTCTATTAGAAAAATTGAGAAGATTCCACTATGTTTCTGAAATAGCTCTTCTCCCAGGGTTTTTACCAGATGCATATGAGAAAGTGTGGGTTCCTGGCTGGAGACAAAGAGTTTTCCACAGCTTTGAGGTATATAAATGGTATTATCCTTTGCAAATTACTAGGCTCTTTTCCACATAAACACAAACCTCCCTTCAGAGGAAGGGCAGAAATGTCTCAAATCAACCTTCCACTTCAGTCCCTGAAAGACCAGTTACCACTGTGGTGGTCAATGACAACTGAGGGACTCTCAGTGACAGAGATTCACTGACACTATGCAAACTCATTCCATCTGGGGGAGTGGCAGTGCTGCTGGCACCAGGAAAACATGCAGAAAACAGACAAACACATGATTCCCAGTGACACAGGGAGCTTTTATGGTGCGTGGGTAAAGATAGAGTGAAAAACGCAGCCCTAATGATCACAGGAGCATCCCCACCCTCCACTGCAGTCAACTTTACACCAAGTGACAAGCAACAGCAATTGAGAGTGAAGAGACCATCTGTAATGTAGGCTGGCAGGCTTGCCAAATTGGAGAATAGAAAAGTGCTGTTTAAAATGCTCTGGCACTTCAAATCTCCCTCGAAGCACAAGTTAGCAGCAGTCCACCACCTGAGGACTTTAAAGACTGTGATACAGTCAAAATAAGGCCAACAATATAACTCAAAACCTAGCTCATCTACATAACATACAGACACAGTTCTCCACATATAGAGAATTATATATTCTTGAGCATATTATTTTTATTTCAGTATTTAGTGTCATTTTACCAACCCATGTCCAGCACTCAATTATAGGTTCAAAGATATGTATATCTATTGATCGATAGATAGACACACACACACACACACATCTATACACACATACATATAAATAAATGTACATAAACATACATATAAATAAATGTATATAAATTAATATGTATGTGTGTATAGATATGTGTACACAAACATACATTTATATGTATGTATGTATAGATATGTGTGTGTTTGTATATTATCATATATATAAATGAAACTATCCTCAAAAGAAAAGCCAGTCAATACAACGACAATCATTGATAATCCAGATCTTGGTCCTATGAAGAAGGAATTAAATCAATATCCTTAATATGGCAGAGGTCTATTTGAATAGGTAGGCAGCATTCATTTGTAGATGGGGATTATCATGAAACAGATAAGAAATAGAAAAAGCATTAACTAGATACATGTGTACAGATACATAATGTTCCAAACAAGAAAATGAAACACAAACTCATGTGTAGACACACACACACACACACACACACACACACACACACACACAATCACTTAGGTATCATACTCAAATTGATGATAACCAATAATAAAGGGAAAAATCCTGAAAAAACTCAGGAGAAGAGAGAAATTTTGTTAAGAGGAAAAGGAATAAAAATAATAGCAGAATCCTTATCAGAAATTGAATAGACCAGAGCACAATGGAGATCTTTAACTTATTAAAATTAAAATCTCTCAGCACAGAATTCTAAAGTCCAGGAATATATGTTTCAAAGGCAAATATGAAACAAATACATTATCAAACAAATAAATACTAATGGATTCACTGTTAGCAGAAATACACTGCAAGAAATGCTCAAGAAATTTCTTTAGGTAAAATAATTATATTAGGTAGAAGATTAGACACACAGAAGAAGTAAAAAGCATGAGAAATAATAATGGGAAGACATACAAGCTAATTTTATATTTCTATTCACCTTCCATGTAAATTGACTCTAAAGCAAAATAGGAATAATGTATGATATAGGGAACATTTGGACAATTTATAAAATAGCAATAACATAAATATGGGAAGGATAAAAGAAAATACTCTGCTGTAAGATTTGTACACTTTAGGTAAAGTAGCATAAAATTATTATACGTTATAGATTATATTGTAAAACATGGAGCAATATTTTCTTTTAAATCAACAATTGAAAACTGGTAACAATAAGTCAATAGTGGAGATAAAATGGAATTATTAAAATATACAATTAGAGAGTGAGAAGAAAACAACAAATAAAGACTGGACACACATTCATACACACATGGACAATCACAATCTAATATCAAAGTGGTTGCTTTAAGCATAATCATATTGTTTTAAATGAAAATATGCACTCTAGCTAATAGGTTAACACTGACAGATGGAATAACAACTCAAGATCCAACTATGTCCCATCTGCAAGAAGCACAACTGTTTCTACAAGAAACATATTATACATACCCTTAGAGAGCTTAAATGTGAAAAGGTGAAATATATACCCATATATTTTAAACACTCTTTCAAAGAATCTTCATTATGTCAGAATAAAAGAAGGTTTATACCAAGTATTTCAGATCATAAAGAGAACTATAATCGAATGATAGCATAATTTATCAATCTTTAAAAACATAAATTTATACTCAAATGAGATTTAAATTTTATAAACCTAAACTTATATAAGTGAAAAGTGAACTAGAATAATCAACAAATATATTTGATGAAGCCAACACTCTTGTTCAAAATTTGCTAAAACAAGAAGATATAATGGTATTAGGGAAGCAATCAAATTGATCTAATTAGCATTTACAGAAAAATACACATAATGAGAACATACAGTAATTCCAAGAGGACATGGAATTCACCCATAAAAACCAAACTCTGTGACCAAATTAAAAAAAAAAAAAACTTGAAAAATTTAAAAGACGTCATCCAAAGCATGAAGTTAAGCAATGAATAGTTAGCTTGGAAATTATTAACAAAGTTATCTGTGAAATAAAAAAAATATTTTAAAATAAGCAATACACTTACATATAATGCACACATCAAAAAAGAAATTGAAAGGGAACTTAAATTCTGTTTCTTACTCCTCAAATGAGAAGAGAACATATCAAATTTTGCAGATGCTTATAAGCTATGCTTAATAATTTTGTGTACTATAAAGATAATATTAAACATTCTCAAATCAAGAATCTGAGTTTCTTCCTTAAGAAACTAGAAAAGGATAACACTGAATGCAAAGCAGATGAAATAAAGCATCTAATATAAGCATAAGGACAAAAATCAGTGAATCTATCTATTTACCTATCTGGTCAACTTTGACAAAAGTCCAAGACAGTGAAATGGAGAAAAGATAGTTTTCTTCTACAATAATTGGATGTCAATATGTTTTTAAAAAATAAATGTAGAGACAACATACACCTCTCATACATATTATATCAAAAGTTATTAATGACCTAAATATGAATATAAAAATTCTAGATGAATCCATATAAGATAATCTACATAAACTTGAGTTTAGTGTTGAGCTTTTTTTTTTTTTAAAGATTTTTTTTTTTTAAGATTTATTTATTTATACATACAAGCTGGGGTACAGACTAGAGGCGTGGGGCAGCGAGAGGGTTCACCAGAGACAGAGTGGGGAGCAGAACAGGCAGATCAGAAATACACTGCTGAGGGGAGCAGTGGGCAAGGCAGGAGAGGTCTGCCGCACCATGTGGGATTCTCCCTGGCTGGGCGTCAAACTCACATCGCGCGCTGCTGACAGCTCCACAGCACAGTGCTCAACCACTGCGCCACCAGGGAGGCCCTAGTGTTGAGCTTTTGATACAATATTAAATCCATGAAAATTCACAATGTATATGAAATCAATTACATATTAGAGAAGTAACCAATAAGTTGGCCTTTATTAAAATTATATCTTTTACTTTGCGAAAGCAGTTAAAACAGTATGAAAAGACAAACCACAAACTGGAAGAAAAAATGTAAGAAACACATATCTGGTAACAGGGCTTGTATCCAAATTCTACAAAGGAAAACTTAAAACTCAACATTAAGTAAATAACTTGATTTTAAATAGGGCAAAAGATCCAAATAGTCACCTCACAAAAGAAGATATACAGATGGTAAATAAGCATATGAAAAGATGCTCCAAAGCATTAGACATTAGGGAAAAGCCTGTTAAATCAACAATGTGACACTACTGCAATCTTACTAGCAATGACAAAGCATTGAAAATAACTTGATTTCCGATACCATTCTCAGATAACCATTTTTTTCTTTCTGAAAAACAAAAGATTCTACTACTGGGCTGAATATACACAATGTGACCATGTAAAATCCTACATAAAGTCCTACATAATAAGTAAATGCTACACACACACACACACACACACACACACACACACACACACACAATCACACAATATTGGGTATATGCCAGTGTCACGGGCATCAGACCCAACTGATAGTTTCCGAAGGCCAATTCTGTAGCAATTTCAATAACAAAATATAGAGATTAGTAGTGGATTATATTTCAAAATATAAACTATATAACCATAAATTCACACTTTAATAATAAATAATTTCACAAATAAATACAGAAGAGAAAAATTTCTCTTGCAAAAGAACTTATTAGTGCTGGTGTGACCAACACCCTGAATTGAGTAGCTTAAAATGACCTAAGTTTGCTCACCCACAGTTCTAGAAGATAGAGGCTCAGAATCAAGTTGTTGGCAACACAATATGCTCTCTGAGAATCTAGGGGTAGATTTTCAGTTTCTTGTAGTTTCCAGGAATGTTTAGCATTCCTTACTGGTAGAGGCATCACTCGACCCTCAGCCTGTCACGTCTTTCTTTCCTCTGTGTCAGTTTCTGTGCTTCTTCTCTTCCTATAAAGACACTAGTTATATTGGGTTAAGAGCCTATATTACGATCCATGCATTCAGATTTCTGGACTCCAAACAGATCTATTGAATAAAAAAAAAAAAAACTGAGTGTGTATTCTGAGAAGCCACACCTTTTGTAATTACCCCTCCGCAGACCCTGTTCTGACAAAAGCATTTGTTGCATTGTTTTAAAGTCAAAGTTGCCTGCTGAGTTTATTAAAGAAAATCAATTCAGCATGCCTCACTGGGAACAGTATAGTCATGCCTTTTATTAATAAGTACAGAACATTATAATAGAACATGCTTCCTGCCTCAGCTTTCTGAGAACAGATCCATTGATTTTGATGTACCAAGCAATACCACAGACTTTTTTATATTGCATTGGCACAAACAATGAGACTGAGCTAGGATCTTACTACTTTTAGAGAGGCAGAAATGTTCACTCTGTTGAGAGCTTCATAAAGATCCACTTAGGCTTCACGCAGAAGTAAATTTAACACTTTATTCTGTTTAGGGGGTCTCAGATGAATTGAGCATGGAACACCTGTGCTCTGCGGTCTGCTGGTGACTTACATGTTTGCAGGTGCAAAGCAGAGTGATAGCTTGGATGTTAAGTTTATTTATGCTGCATACAACGATGTCTAAGTTTCATTCTCTATCTGGATAATTCCCTTTCCATAGTCCTTGCAACATTTTTCCCATTAAAAATTAGAACTTGAATTCTAAGATTGTAGTGGATGAGAAGTCAAATAGTGTTTATGATTTTCAGTGTCTAATATTACTTAGTGCAGTTGAGAAAACAAAGTATCTGTCTAAGGACATTGACTTGTGACCTGGTATAATGGAAATAAAGATTAAAGGCACCCCTGCTTTCTGATTAATTCACAATTCAGTGCTGAAATGGACAGAAGGCTATAGGCTATCACCATTTCCATTGTGTCATATCAAAACTTTTGTACAAATAGAAAATATCAGATCCCAAATCTATAGTGGGACTTTCTTTTTTCAATGACTATGATTTAATTAGAAAAATGGAATTGGTAGTTGTTTTCTTTTAGTACAGATTAACATGACTTCCATAATAACAACATAAAGTGTTTAGACTTAAAGTTACAGTTTTGGCATAATCTTAACTACATGTGCAAGTTAAAAAGTTGAACTCATAAAACTGGAAAACTGAATCTTGGTTACCCCAAAAGGGAATTAGGGAGATGTTGGATAAAGGGTACAGAGTTTCAGTCATGCACAATGAATAAGTTCTGGTGATCTAATATACAAAATGATGGCTATAGCTCAATACTTGAGTAAATTCTTGAGTGAATACTTGAAATTTTCTAATAAAGTACATCATGCATTCACACTACATAAACAAAAATGATAGCTTATGTAAAGTTGATGGATATGTTCATCAGCTTGATTGTACACCTTAAATTTATGTCCAAGTATTGTCTCTATTTAAGCATAATAAAGTGAAAATTTAAATTTTATACACACACACACACACACACACACACACACACACACTTAGAAATCATGGAATATTAACTAATATAAATTAAAATATTTTGAATAGCATCCTTTTAGCATTAATAATAATAATACATATACAAATTTATGCTATTCTCATGATTTTTTATTATAATTTTAACTTGAAAATCTTTTTACCTGCATTAAATTATTTTGTAAACCTTATATAAGATAACTAGGTAAAGAACTGCAAAGCAACAAATACATCAAGTAATTTTCCATTTTACAGTGGTAGTTTTTTGACCAAAACAGATAGCATCCTGTTACATTCTAGCAGATGTCAGTCTTACTTGACAAAGGTGGCATTCTGCTTGATAAGAAACTTACATTTCTTCATGTTCCTATATTTCCCTGTCTTTCTTTTTTGTGGCTTGGGCATCACATAAGGTATAGAATTAAGCCCATGAGTTTTGCTCTCTGCTCCACAACTCATGCTACTGACAGTTGTGTGAACCTCTGACTTAAAATAGCATCATCTTAATCACTTGCAGATAGATAAATAGCAAAGACCCAGACATGAATCTCCCAATACAATGTCATGCTTGAAGAAGTAGCATTTAGAGTTGCCCTTAGCAACCAAGCTAGTTTATTTTCCTCTTTACAGGTACAAGCCATTTATCTACTAAAGTGGAAGTTCCTATTTTTCAGGCAGCCTCCCCCTTTCAGCTCACATAATTTTTCTTATACACTTGTGATCACTTGCGAGTCCCTGAGGTTTATCCAGCATCAGACTCTGTCTGAAGAAGGACTACAATAAATCATGAAAAGTTTAATAATACTTGCTAGTTTTTTTTTTTTGCAATTGTCATATTACCAAAAATACTGCTGAATTTATTGATTGGCTTTATATAAAAAATGTTTACACAAGTCGTTGAGACTGCTTAACAAATTTAAGAATTAACAAAGATAAACAAATCCTGAGATTCAAAAGTCAATGTGAAAATAAAGTTTTGTTTAATTGTTTTAAGAATAAATAAACTCTTTGAACTCTTCCTTAAATATTAAAATAGAACTACCATAAAATCTAGCAATTCCACTTACGGGTATTTATCCAAAGAGATTGGAAACTAACTTGAAAAAATATATGAACCTCCATGTTCACTGCAGCATGATTTACAGTAACCAAGATATGGAAAAAGCTAAGTATCTATTGATGCATAGATTTAAAATAAGCAATATATGTCTCTTTTTATCTTCTCTTTATATATAGGTATCATTCTTTTCATTATATACAGTTATTAATCATATATATATATTTATATACCTTTACAATATAATTTTGTTTATAAGAATTATCTTTATAAAGTAGAAGGAAATTGATTATGCTTACAATGGAATATTTTTCAGCCATAAATAAAATAATGAATTTGTGCCATTTTGAACTACACAGACAAACCTTGAGACATTTTGCAGAATGAAATCAATTATAGAAAGAAAAAACTGTACAATCTCACTTATCTATGTAATCTAAAACAAAATAGACAAAAATAACTAAGCTTATAGATAACAGAGAATGGATTGGTGATTTACTGTACGGTATGGTGACTCTTGTTAATAATATTGCATTGCATATTTGAAAATTGTTATGGCAGCAGATGTTAACTAGATTTACCATGTCAATTATTTCACAATATGTACAAATGTTGAAGAAAATGTTGTACAACTGATATCTCAATAACTTACTCCAGGTTAAGCATTTATTTGCCTAAGTATGTGGATTACTACACTAATTTTTGCTCTGCTAACTATCTTCTGAAACATTTGTATACTAATGCATTATGGAAATATATATATAAATAAAAATAGCTTTAATCTGGGGATTACAACTGTTCATAAGGCTGCATTTTGTTAGTGCACAAAATTTCCAAGAAGTGATATTAGGGATAAATAATTCAGATATTCAACATTGCCAAAAAGTCATAATTTTTACATCAAATGTCAGAACAAACTTCTGGCCTCTTCTTCCTTGAAAATCTTGTATTTGCCCTTACAATGTTCTAGATTCACTATTTAAAGAAGCTATGTCCATTTTATTGTTGGTGATGAAGTACTAAAAAATAATAAAATTCCATTTACTTTGTTTTCATTTGATATAATTTACATATGACATATTAGTTTTGGGGGTACATGCTACATTACAATTTGATGCCTTGATGTATTACAAAATGATCCACTCGTTAAGTCCGGTTAATATCCATTGTCATACATAGAACATTTTTCTTTTCTATTTCTTGTGATGTGTCATTTAAGTTGAGTGCCATTAATAGTAATTTCAGTTATCTATATTTAAATGTAACTATGCTCAATATTCTGTGAATTTGGACACTTGTTTTTATTGAACTTTCAGCTTGCAACCAAGTCTCATATTTCTAACTTTCCTAAAATACAACAACTAGAATAATCCCCCTAAACAGCTATTTAGGTAATTTTACTTCCATTATTCTGAATGTGCTGGCAGCAAGGAAGACATTGGACATAAAACAGTGAGTAGTAATCAGGATTGATAATGTCTCTTGATGTGCTATTTATTAATCAAGGATTCAGACATATCAAATATCACTGAAATAACTAAAACAATACTGTCATTACCTCTAAAATGTCTTTCTTGAAAGTCTAGAATGAGAAATTATCCTAAAAGAGGTTTCATTGGTTCTATTGGCTCACATGGAACATACCTATCAAGGATTAAAATCATATTTGAGAGTAAATTTATCTACTGGATCAGATTTTTCTTAATAGTTTCTGCATCTGCTGTTTGGTGTACAAGCTTTTAGAGATGTTATGAGTTTATGGGCATGTGTGAAAACAGATGACTTCTTGGCAATGTTGCATATCTGCTATTATCTCATATCAGTTTATGGGAAGCTCTTAAAATACCAGAAGGCCATACCAAATCTGACTATATGACAACTCATGTAGCGTGATTTACTCTATGGCATAAATGAACATATTTTGCAAATAATGTCTCATGTATTCATCTAAAAGGAGGTGACCCTAGGTATTCACCATTGTTTTAAACTCACATGGCAAGCGAATGTATATGATAGTCCTATGTTTTCATTTGAGGAGAAAGAAGGGAAAGTTCTTATTCCTGCAGGCGCAGGATTAAAAGGTGTTGGGGGTGGTATGGTAATATGTGGTGTGGTCATATATACACCTGAAGGTTGTGACTCTATAACTCTGAATTATATATGATGTTGTAAATCAATGTTACCTCAATTAAAAAAATCAGGAAGAAAGCAAAAACACAATAAATACATAAATAGGATGTGTATTTAGTAGAAATTAAAATATAGTATATGAATATTATGCTTTTGTACAAAATTTAGAAAAAGGACATTCAAATTAATAATTTTACTGTATTTTCACAATAAATTCCCTTTCTGAGATCCCCTATTTACACAAAAGGAAGTAAAGAAGCTGTGCCCCTGATAGATTCAATAATTCCCCTGATTTACAGAGCTAGAAAGTAGAATGAACAAATTAGCCTCACTGCTTATAATTTCAAAGTCAAAAGATTGTATTTATTTTATTTTTCTATTGAAAGTGATTTTGGTAACTTAATTCCTGAGTGGGTAAAGCTGTAGGCAACTTTATTAAAATAACATCATATTTAAGCCTATTGCTAAGAATGTTTTTTTTTTTTTTTGTTAAAGATTTATTTATTTATACATGCAAGCTGGGGTACAGGCCAGAGGCGTGGGGCGGTGAGAGGGTTCACCAGAGACAGAGTGGGGAGCAGAACAGGCAGATCAGAAATACACTGCTGAGGGGAGCAGTGGGTGAGGCAGTAGAGGTCTGCCGCACCATGTGGGATTCTCCCCAGCTGGGCGTCGAACTCGTGTCGCCGCTGCAGACAGCTCCACAGGGCAGCGCTCAACCGCTGCGCCACCAGGGAGGCCCTAAGAATGTATTTTTTAACAAATGTTGGCTGATGGTATCTCTGAAAATTTGTGCTTAATATTTGCTTAATATTACGAGTGATATTGGGTTTGACGTGCATTGTTAACATGGGGTCATGAGTATGGAACTGGATCATCTGGGTTAGATTTGAGAGTATGATAATTTAGGAGAGGAGAAGGCTTCTTTCACAAATAAACAAATGCTCACAGATATGCAAATATTTAATGCCCATGTCTATCTATTCGAAATACAAAACTGATCCAGGCCATTTCACTCTCTCACTGAGACTTACCTCCATACAGAGAAGATTTTTTTAAGGGGCATATGCCATATACCCACTTCTAGTTTTATGTAGAATACCTACTAAAAGTAACTAGCATTGAAGAAGTTTTAAATTACATTTAATACTTGTAAAATGTTGATATTGTGTTCCTAAATCTCTATGTGAAAACCTTAATTTTAGTTCTTCAATTAAGAGGTATAATGTTTACAACTGGAGTCTATTATTTTTTAGTATGCTGTTTGTTTAGTTTTATTCCTCATTCAATTAAATTGATTTAGCTGGGTATGCATTCTTTTCTTCCAAAGAATGTCTTTGAGAAAGTATGGTGGTATATTCCTTGTTTACCAAATAAATTGACTTATAAAATTCTGAGAAATTAGATGACTGAATCAATCACATACATTTTCATAACTACTTTATTGTTTTGAAATATAATTTACTTTCACTAACCTCTTCAGTGGTGCTGCAGTGTGTTCCATGTTCTCAGAAAAGTCTGTCACTACATTTTTGTTATTGGCCTGATGACACCTGTTGGTCAGATAGTTTCATATTTTTGCAGGCTGTAACACCCATTGTATTTACATATGAACATGGCAAAATGTTTTCCTTAATTGCCAATGCGTTACTCATGCTCTGGACTAAGTTTCTCAAAGGCTAACTTTGAGGCATACCACAGCACAATTCTTAATTTCCTTACTTCATTTGCATGTATATTTAATGATTTTTGTAGAATAAGTGTAAGAATTGAAGGGCGCAAAGTGAAACTCTTAATTTGAGTGTTGGAAAATAATGAGTTAAAATCCCAGTTGTGTTTATTGTACATATGTGAACTTGGGCAATATAGACAAGCTTCTGAACTTCCGTTTTTCATTTACAAGTAGGGATAACATTCTTGTATTAATGTGAAGAGTGCCCCCCTGAAATGAATCAATTTATTAAAGCTGTTAATGGACTTCAAGATGACATATTTAAATGTTCTCAGTCTGTATTTCCTGGTGCAGATATTGAAAAAATAAGCATCTTGGGACTTAGCTGAGTTTTCTAAGCTTTAAAATATAATAGTACCTATTGTGTAGGTTATTGAAGGATTAAATTGACTGGCAAATACAATTATTTAGCAATATGACATCTGGATATTATGTGCTCAATAAATTTTATAACTTTTATTTATTAAAAAATTATAAAATACCATCTAAATACAATGCACTATGTTAGATTCTATAAGGAGAAATGACTGATACAGAAGTTCATTCCTTATATATTTGCAAAGATGTAAAATATAAGAAATATCAGTGGCACAATATTTATGTACATGGTTTAAGAAGCAGAAAGTATAGGCTTAAATTGTTTAAAACTCTGTGGATAAGCTTCTTAAATTTTAAAATTAGATTAAAATAGTTCCTATCTCTTAGGGTTGTTTTAAGAATTAAATTAGTGTGTATTTGTAAAGCACTTAGAATGATGTTTGACACATTGCAAATGCTAAGTGGTTGATATGTTAAAATATAATACATAGTGGAAAATAATACAGGTCATTTGGTTAAGAGTTGGCTGGAAGTACCTCTACCAGATGGATTCACATAACATTTCAGAGAGGGGGTGGCTTTTGATCCAGTTTGTAAGTGTTGGGGAAGATCTGAGCAAATAGAAAAATGAAGGAAGAGAATGACAAAGATGAAAGTAGACGATGAAAAGGTATAACCTGGAAATTCAAGGATTTGCAAAATGAACAATAAAGTCGTAAGTTTATTTGACCTGACCTGTTTTGAAAGGGATAAATGGAAAATTAAAAAAAGTGAAAAAGTAAGAAATTCTAGAGGTTGTTGAATTTGTTACTGAGTTTTCTCAAAATATTAGAAATAGAAATACCATATGACCTAGCTATTCTACTTAAGGGCATCTGCCTGAAGAATATAAAAACACTGTATCAAAACATGTCCTCACCCTTATATTTATTGCAACTTTATTCACAAAAGACAATATATGGAAACTTAAGTGCCCAATGACAGATAAAGAAGACATAGCATATAAGGACAAGGGAATTGTACTTAGCTGTAAAAAAAAAAAGATTGATTCTTGCCATTTGCAACAACATGAATGGAACTTGATAGAATTATTCTAAATGAAATAACTCAGAGGAAGAAAGACAAATACTGTGTTTTCACACATATATGGAAGATAAAGAAACAAACAAAGCAAAAACAAACACCTTGTGACAATAAAATGGTGGTTATCAGAGAAAAAGGAGGATAAAGAGCAGACAAAAACAGGTAAAGGGTGTCAACTTTGTCTTTATCTTTATTTTGTGTGCCTAAGAAGTTATGGCACCTCAACATTAAAGAGAAACTCAAAGTATCTTTATTAAAGTGGTTATCAAGCTCGGGTAATCACCTAAGCTTTCTTTAGGACAAATTCAGGTAACTACAGATACTTTCTGGAAGTTCAATATTTAAATAGTTAATGTCCATTTGCCCTGCTTAAAACATGAATGTAGGCTACCTCATTCCCAAAAAATACACTTGACAACTAGAAGAGAATCCTTAGAAATTTATAGCATACTATTTGAAAATCATTATTCTATTCATTTCATATTTGATATTTAAATTATCTCTATAGTATATCCAGGATGTAATTATTTATTTACCCAATTTGATTTTAACAATTCTGGTAAAAAGAATTCACTAATTCCAAGGATTGTCCATTCCCATTTGCACAGTACAAAATAGCTGCCACTGAAAATATCCAAATAACTAGAGAAGATATGCTCATCATTAGAAATATTAATGTGGGGCCTCCCCGGTGGCGCAGCGGTTAAGCGCTGCGCTGTGGAGCTGTTGGCAGGGGCGACGCGAGTTCGACGCCTGGCCGGGGAGAATCCCACATGGTGTGGCAGACCTCTCCTGCCTTGCCCGCTGCTCCCCTCAGCAGTGTATTTCTGATCTGCCTGTTCTGCTCCCCGCTCTGTCTCTGGTGAACCCTCTAGCCGCCCAACGCCTCTGGCCTATACCCCAGCTTGTATGTATAAATAAAAAATAAATCTTAAAAAAAAAAAAAAGATCAACCTTTAAAAAAAAAAGAAATATTAATGTGATCTTCTACTATTTACAATTTGTGGAGGATCATCAAAAGCCAATAAAAGATATGTCACATAATGAACCAGGACTATAGTAAAAAAAAATCAAATTTTTTTAAAATTCCAAATGCATTCTATGCATTGCTATTAAAGGCTTATATATAAATGTGTGTGTGTACAAATAAATGCATATTCCTAAATAACTATAATTCATTTAATTTTAACAAAATTTTTTAAAATTTCTTTTTTATATAAACTTTTTTTTTAAAGATTTATTTATTTATACATACAAGCTGGGGTACAGGCCAGAGGTGTGGGGCGGCGAGAGTGTTCACCAGAGACTGAGCGGGGAGCAGAACAGGCAGATCAGAAATACACTGCTGAGGGGAGCAGCAGGCAAGGCAAGAGAGGTCTGCTGCACCATGTGGTATTCTCCCCAGCTGGGTGTCAAACTCGCATCATGCGCTGCCGACAGCTCCACAGCGCAGTGCTCAACCACTGCGCCACCAGGGAGGCCCCAATTTTTTTAAATTTCACTTATTCATATTCATATAAGATTTTGCTCAATTTTGAAATAGCTAAATGTTAATTATCCATTTATATATCAATTACTATTTTTTGTGTATTGACTAAGAGATAGGTCCTAATCTATGTGCTAAGGATACACAGAGGACAAAGCAGAGTACCTGCTAGCACACAGATACTAGAGGCAATGAATTATTTAAAGCAAATATATCATGAAACACATAATATGAATTACAATTTAGCAGCCTTAAAACTATATAAGTGGATTTATTTTTTTACTCTAATGCTATCATCACAATATGGATTTTCAAGAGACCTATTTTCTCTTTAATACTAAATGTTGTTTTACATATCTCTGAGAAGACACCACTATAAATATCTACATTTGCTTGTACATTTGCTTTCTCATGGTTATGTTCTATGTTCATTCTTAAAATTTTCAGGCCTCCCTGGTGGCGCAGTGGTTAAGTGCTGCACTATGGAACTCTCTGCAGCGTCAACGCAAGTTCAACCCGCCAGGGAGATTCCCACACGGAAGGGCAGACCTCTCCTGCCTCACGGTTTGCTCCCCTCAGAAGTGTATTTCCGTTGCTCTGCCTGTTCTGCTCCCACTCTGTCTCGGGTGAACCCTCTCGGCGCCCCACGCCTCTGGCCTGTACCCCAGCTTGTATGCATAAATAAATAAATCTTTAAAAAAAATTTTTTTTTCAGTAAAAATCTAATGCTTTCCCTCAGTATGTCAAGTAAAATGTTTTGGTAAATTCCAGAATAATTCATTTCATTTTTGGATTTACCTATTTTACTAATAACCCCATGCAGACATTGAAAAGCAAGAAAAGTAAATAATATATAATATATATTTCAAATCATTTTATTTTTAAATTCATCAACTTGATGGTTATTATGTGAAACATGTGAATTCTTTGTTCTGATAATTACTTTATTCATATAATTTAGGTGATTCAAAATATAATTGGTAAATCTCCCTTGATACTAAAAATTTTAATGATCAAACACAAGAATGGGAGTTAGAAGTTATTTTATTCTAAAAATAACTAACTGTTAAACTCTCTCAAAAGACCTTTTAAAAGGAAAAGCAATTAAGAAATGGATTGACCTAGTTTTAAGTCATTTAAAACTACATCTCTTTTCTTTTATTGATATATACAACTTGAGCAACTGTTACCTTGAGCTGTTCTCTAGATTTTTTTTCCTGGTTTTCTTTGGTTCTCATAGTATTTATATATATCAGAAATAACTATATTTAATCCCCATTTATTATTGTTCCAGAAAATATTATGGTTCATTAAAACATTAAACAAGCTAACAAGTCAATATAAATATATAATCATTTTCCACAAATATTTACTAAGTATTTTTTCATTTAATTCCTGAGTTAGTCTCTTCTTTATGTACTTCTGAGTATGTATATATCTTATAAATGTTGCTTTGAATTTGTTGATAGATTTTTGCAATCTAGTAGATTTGCAATCTAATATATAAATTAGGTTAAATTAATAATATATATGTATTGTGCACATGAATGTTGGAGACAAATTTAAATGCACTTCTATTATTAAGCAAATCTGACTTCTTAGAAAGAGGTGTTTCCCAAAGGCTCAGCTTATTAGAGAAGTGATTTGATGTGCTGTCAAGTATTAACGAACAAGAACATTAATTTTTAAAAGATCATGAGTCACAATATGAAAATATAAGCTCATATTCACATATATTGATTATATAATGTATATGTCAGTGATGAGATTTCGAGTTTGATATGCAAAGTCAAGCAAGGCACAAATGTGTGTTCCATTTGTTTATACGCATCTCCATATTTTAAAAAATATGAGAAAATAAATATCACTTTGGAGAAATTAGCTTTGAAACATTCATAATCATATAAATGAACACTTACAACTTTACTTATGCCACACTGATTCAACTCTACTAAAATATTACCTGATGGGAATCTCACTAATGGGAGATAAATTCTACTGACCTGGGTCTCCCTGGTGGCGTAGTGGTTGAGCACTACCCTTGGAGCTGTTGGCAGCTCAGCAGGGGAGAATCGACTCCCAGCAGGGGAGAATCCCACATGGTGCGGCAGACCTCTCCTGCCTCGCCCGCTGCTCCCCTCAGCAGTGCATTTCTGATCTGCCTGTTCTGCTCCCCGCTCTGTCTCTCTGTCTCTGGTGAACACTATCGCCGCCCCACGCCTCTGGCCTGTACCACAGCTTGTATGTATAAATAAACAAATCTTCAAAAAAAAAAAAATTCTACTGACCTACCTATTAATTTATGTTTGCTTGCCAAATAGAAAATTACTTTTTTTCTCAGTATTTCTAGATACGTTTGGATACATCTGTTCCTCAAACACTATTTTGATAACATGTAAGAGTAGAAATATTAACAATAAACTGACCATCAGTGAACGAAACATTTTTATCATGCATATGATTTTTAATTTACTTGAAAACTAGTCACAGTAGTCCTGTTAAGCATAATTATCTCCATTTTATAGCTGTATAACTGAGGTTCAGGGAGATAGGTACATGCTCAATGTGCCAAGGTTTTTAAGAAAGAGAGGAAGATCTGACCTTTGAAATGAAAACAGAATTTATCAAGATAATTTGTATGTCTGTGGGTGGCATAAAAGGGGTTATTACTAAAGCTAATGTTGTCAGCTGATTTAAAAGGAAGATAAAGATAACAATTTTTGAGATTTGATCTTATTAATGACTTCCAAAAGAGCCAAACATTATTCAAGTTACCTTAACATTTGCCATCTCTCTTAAACCCTGAACAAATGAATGAAGTAGTTATTACTATCCTCATGTTGCAGATAAGAGAATTGAAATCTGGACAGCTTAAGTTATTTGCCCGTGGTAAAATAACTAGTGAATATGTAAGGCTCAAACTCTTCAGACTTGAGGCCAATTAATCCACACTTACAACTCTGACATTATATAAGTTCCAGGCGTAAAGTCTCTGCTGAATTTCAGACACATTGAATTAAAATCAGGATAAAGTCTACACACTATACTGAAGAGCCTGGGAAAATGTTTCCATTTTTTTACTTTGCCTAATTTTAGTGTGATTAAATTATTGCTTTCTGAAATATTTTTAGTATATACAAGTTGAGCTAAAACAAAAAATAGAGAGACATTGAATTAAATTAAGAAAGAAAAAATAGTAGAGGGAGATTTAAAAATATATTGAACACAAAACTAAAAACAAAATTTTCAGAAAAGTCCTAAATTGAGAGGAAAAAGAGAGATGACTATATCACTCACACACAAAAAAAAGCTGCTTTTCTCAGTGTCAGGTCAAAGGGAGAATAAACAAGAGCCTGGTTCACATCCTAAGACCCTTTCAGCTTCTGTTTTCTTCTACTTGGTTTTTTTATATTTTTATAATACATTGCCAAAGATACAAATTTCTGCTACTTGGATGATAAATTCAATATGATAGGGAAATAAAGATTAGAATTGCATGAAGAGAGGCCTAATTTATACAAAGTATCTTGCTTTGGACTTCACATTTTATAGACTTTAATATTCAAACTACAGAGGGTGAAAAAAGGCAAAATATCCTCTATGTAATACTTTGAAAGTGATGACATTTGGAAATAACCTTCAGGATAAAAACTAATTGAAAGATAATTTGTTCAATTAGAACATAGATAATAAATCCTAATATTTCCATCCCACTTCTCTAACACCCAAATCAAAAAATAGCAAAACAAAATTCTATGGAATAACATTGCATATTAAATCACTGGCCTTAAATTCCTGGTGTCCAGGTTGGATACAAAGGAAAGTAAAGAAAAAAAAAGCAACACTTACAACTTGTTTTGCAGATGGTTGAGTGAACATTCTGTCTGTATGTCTGTAGAAATGTCATTATTCAGATCCTAATGAGAAACGAGAAATCCAAAGATCACAAACATCATGCACGATTTGTAATCTACTCCTACACGTTTAAAAAGACTGAAAACCAAAATTTGATGGTGTCATGGGTTTAACAGTGAGCCCCACCCCCCACAATTTCCAGTCATGTGTTGAAGTTCTAACTCCCAGTGCCTCAGAAAATGACTTTTGGGGGGAAATAGAACTATTGTTGATGCAATTAATTGTTAACAAAGGTCAGTATGGTAGACTCCAACCCAACATGACTGGTGTCCTTACAAATGGAAACACCCCAGAAGACCCCCATCTACAATCCAAGGAGAGGCCTACAGCAGATCCTTCACCCCCAGTTCTCAGAAAGAACCAACCATGCTAACACTTTCACTTCAGACTTGAAGAAACTGTGAGATAATAAATATCTGTATTGTAAGTCACGAAGTTTTTGGTGTTTTGTTAAGACTAATTAATATATATGGTATTATGTCAATAGGAATTGGAAAATCAAGAAAACTCTAATATTGTCCTAGTACAATGGGAAGGAGGAAATAAATCCTAGAATATTTTATTTTTCTGTTTCAACTCAAGGTACATTTCTATGCTGCTCTATAACTTTTTACCAGAGCAGTTCTTCTACTTTTATGTTCATGCTTTAGGAAATAAGAAGCCATAAGAACAAGTTAAATAATGCTGTACTCCTTCAAGAAAAACTCATTAAATGTTTATTCATTATCTGCTAAGACGAAATTTGAAATTACAGTTTATAACCATAGTGTTGCTTTCAGAATTACTGATGCAAAATTAAAAATGTTATTGAAGTTACTAAATATATTTTCAAAAACAGTTCTAAATCAATGTTGAAATTTTATTCTTAATTACCTAACTCCTCTTTAGACTTTGTCTAAAATAGTTTACCTTTTAGACAACCTAATCCTTTCCATTTAAAAGACTGATAGTGAAGAAAATTTTACCCATACTTAAAAGTTTCAACTTATTGTTTTTTACATGGTTCAAGATAATGTATAAGTTTTAGAATACTGTCTCTAAGTAAACTACTTGTATTTAAATGCCGATTTTGTCAATTATATAATGATGTATACAATTGTATAATGATGCATACAATTATATAATGATATATAATGATGGCCACATAGTTTATGCCTCTAAGTCTCAGTTTTGAACAAAATTCCAATACATACAGGGTAGTTGGAATATTTAATGAGATAATGTCTATAACAAGTAGCATAGTGCTACAGTGCTGAAACAGAATTAGGTATTAAAATTATTTAGAGCTATATGAGCTACTCCAATGGGGAAAAATGCATTTGTTGTGCTTCTTCCTGTTTCTATATAAAATAATTATTAAATTACACTTTGAGCAGATATTTGCAATACAGATGTTGCAAAAACAAACTATCAGAGTCTTTTCATACTGGAGTAGGAATTAGCTGAGTAACCCTTTCGCCTTGCTTGACTATGTGGGTACAGAAATAATAGTGGCCTCTTTTTCTTTTCCCGATTTACCCTTTATGCTTCTCCACAGATAAATTCAATCTCTTAAGTTCTGTCACAGGCTAGTTCAAGAACCTGAATCAGTTAGTACGTAAGGTATGGAATGTGGCTTTCAAGATCAGGCTAAGAGCACTAGAGGTATGTCACTTCTTTTCTGTCAAAACGGGTATCTGTCTTAAATCTGATCCTGCACAGTGAAAATGTAACCTGTCCATTGCCACTGCGGTGCCAGCTTGTCAGGAACTGCCCAGAACCACAATGGTGTCCACAAGTAATCTGGGTATTTTTTAGTGCTTTCCCTCATGTTCAATAATAACTAATAACTAATATTAAAAATAAATAATAAATAATATTAAAAATAAATAATAAATAATATTAAAATTATCCTGGCATTAGGTACAGGTTAAGAGCCAAACAAAACATAGCAAGCCCTCCCCACCTCCTCAGAATATCCCACCCTCCTGTTCTTACCAAGGAACATGAGAACTGACATCCTTTCTCCACACAAAATGTTGCTGGAATGTTGGATCTCACAGTAAAGCAATTCCAGGCAACTCTCCTTGTTTTGTAGAAGGTGGGGGACTACACACACAATTGATAAAATAGCTTCATAAAACGGAGACTTTCTTTCACCAAGACTACTGGATAGCCTTTCTCATTAAAAAAAAAAAAAAAAAAAAAAGTTAACAGTTGTCCTATTCCATAATTAAATAGGTAATTACAGCTAATTACAGCACAAAATGGTGTGCTATGATTCAAGTAGGCATGAGAGCAAATCCGAATGACTATAATAGTTTCTAGAGGTGAGAAAGGAAAAGGAAAGGAAAGCTTTCTTCTGAAGCTGTGTTGAGGGCTCAATCTTGGCATGACTGCGATCAGCAAGATAACGTCTTTCAAGAGGGAGAAACTGAAAATCATCTTGGCAAAAAAAGGTCAATGACTTTAAACAGATTTGGGTTCACATTTGGTCTTTAACATTTACTCTATAGAAATTAATGTGATTTCTCATCTCCTCCATTTTCTTTAGCTAAATTATTGAAATGATCATGTTTGTTTTATTATGAGAATTAAACTTATCTTCACTGAAGAACAATGGAAGTCGTAAGACAGGCTTCCTTCAGAGTTATCAGAAGTTAACAGAAAATTTGTCAGAGTACATAAAGAAGTAATACAAGACAGTGGCTAACTACCTTCACCTTGGGGTTTTCTAAACTTTATTCTTGGTTCTAATCAGGTGCTAAGTTTGCCTTCAGCAATTAACTTTTCATCTATAAAATGGGGAGCTTAGTAGTTTATAGTTCATATGGTTATTGGTTGAACATCTAGAAAGTACTATGTGTGTCATAAACATTCCTTTAGGATATGCGCCTGCTCCTCTTATTCCTTTGCAGGGACAAAGAGGTTCTGTATTTCAACTACCTCTATCTCCACTAGGTCTCATTAACTGCAGAATTAATCACCATCCTCTCTTTAGTATTTTGCATTTTATTTGCTTCATTTCCGTCAGCATTGAACAGGTTAGAATCTAACTTTAAATGATTTTTAAAAATCCTCCTTCAAAGCTGATTCTTAAATAGCTACTACTTAGTATTCTGGCCTTAATGGTACTTCTTCAAGGAATTTCTTCATCAATCTCTCATTCTTCATTCCATTCCAACCTGTCACTGACCCCTCTACTCAGTGAACTCTTTATCATAGTCACTGATCTTCATAACACTAAGTCCAGTGAATATATTCCAACTTTCTCCTTGGTTCATGTTTCAGATTCATTTCCCACTACCTCAAAATTAGCATTAAGCCACTACCTCTAAATAAATAACACTACCTCCAATTAAATAATTATATTAATAAAAACCATAGTAATGAAAGTAGCAGCATATCACCATGGTTTACTAAATATCACCCTCTTCTGGCATTACTCTTACCCTTCCAGTTCTCCCTTCTCAGTCACAGGAATGTTCTATTTCCTTTCATCCAATATTAAATTGTTGAATTTCTCTGTGCTTTGTTGTAGGTTGCATGTCCTTTCTCTCCCAAAAAGGCTTTCAATTGCGTCCACTCTGTACTTTCAGCTTCAGATATTAGGTATATCATGGGACATTAAAGACAGAAATACAGGTTGATATTTCCTTTGTCTGGTTTGAATTCTAGGCCTTTATCAGCAACTGCCTATTTGTACATCTCCATAATCAATATTGAACTTACATTGTCTTCCTCAGCTGACTTCCATCTGAATGAAAGATATCAATATCTAATCAACTGCTCAAGATGGAAACCTGAGAAATCTTCAAGGAACTATTTTCTGCCTCATCCCCAATATCGGGGGAATCTGATACTCTATTGATTTTGCCTCCTAAATAGCTCTCAGGCTTTGCATCCCTCAGCATCCTCTCTGCCAGTCTTAATCTAGGCCATCATTATCTGCTCCCTGAATTAAAGCCACATCCTTCTAAGTGGTTCCACCTACTTTTTGTCCTTCAAATTCTTTCTCTACAGGATAGGGAAAATCAATATTTAATAATGAAGATCTAAGTGTATCTTTCTTGTTTACAGTGTTTCAATGACTTCCACACCTTAGCATGCACAGCAAGACTATCATTATCTGGTCTCTCCCTCACTCTCCAGCTCGATCTACCTTCCAGAATTTTCCCACTTTCACTTTCTACTCTGATCTTACTTCATTCACCCTGCTCTTGCCTTAGGCTCTCACACACACTGTTCCTTCTGCCCAAACAATTTTTTTTAAAGATTTATTTATTTATGCAAACAAGCTGGGGTACAGGTCAGAGGCATGGGGCGGCAAGAAGGTTCACCAGAGACAGAGTGGGGAGCAGAACAGGCAGATCAACAGAAATACACTGCTGAGGGGAGCAGCGGGCAAGGCTGGAGGGGTCTGCCGCGCCATGTGGGAATTTCCCTGGCTGGGTGTCGAACTCGTGTCGCCGCTGCCAACAGCTCCACAGCGCAGCCCTTAACCACTGCGCCACCAGGGAGGCCCCAAACAATTCTTTCTGTTCTTTTTTTTTTAATCAGTTAACCATCCACTAGGTTCTAGTGAAATGATCAAAACTTTTATTTTTCGAGGATATACAAAGGACATATCTCCAGATGAAATTAGATTTTCATTTGTAATGCTGCATTTGTCCTTATAATACTAATCATATTAATTTCAATAATGTGCTTCTCCCGCTATACTATACATACTTTGGATGATAGTAAAATAGTGTCTGTTTTACTCACTATTAAATCCCTGAATTTTTAAAGGCTTATGAATCCCCAAATCCAGAAACATTTAAAGACATTGTCTCTCCTGGTCTACTAAAAATTACCACTCTAGACTCAACAGTATATATGATTTAGTATAATTTCTTACCAAAAAAACATCCACAACCTTTAAAACACTAATGGCAAAGCAATTAGACTATTTCACATTTAATTCTTTTTAAATTCAATGCCCAAAATTTTATTTTTATAAAGCAGTATCAGTCTCATAAATTTTGTCTGTTTCCTGAAATTGAGAAAGTTCAGCTGAGTGATTAGTCTCAGGGAAGGAATATTCATTGCTTTATTGTACCAGAGAACTTTGAGTGGAAGAGTTACAGAAACAAGGGTAGCATTTTCAAGGAAATTCTAGGATAAATACTAGAGAAAGATTTATCCAAGTTGGACTAATAATTATTTTTCTAAATACATCCAAAATATGAATGCTGTTTTTTTAATCTTACTATGATTTCTGCATGCCATGTATTAACACTATCAAAACTATCAACTAACTGATAGCTCTATTCTTCATAGTGTCCATATAACTAGAAAAAGCTTCTTCTGATAGAACTTTTCATACTCTCAGTCTCATTCAATATGATATGATGACATTGACATCTATCTTTCAATGATTTGGAGTAGAATCATTTCTTAATTCAGAAGAGTAAAGAACATTGGCTAGAAGCTACAATTGGGATTTCTAGATAGTGAACTTAAAGCCTAAAAGACTTAATAATATTTTAGATTCACTATACTTGCTCTTAAGTTTCTATGTATTATTAGATTTTTATTTTGCAACACTACATCAATAGAGAACTTAAAAAGAATTAGCCTTCTTTCCTTTCAGCTGTAATTGATTGACCCATACCTACCACTCATTTGAAGGTTATTTGTATTAATTAGCTTTGTTTTGGTGTAAAAAATACCTCAAATCTTCACCGGCTTATGCTGTACCTTCCACTAAGCCTTACAATACCATATCTTTCTTTGTCATTTAAGTTACAATATCAGGCTCTATGGCTTGGTTTGTGGTTCTGCTTCATTTACAGTCCTGTGCTGAAGGAGTGACTTCTATTTTGAACATGCAATTCTTCTGATAAAGGAAATGGATCTTGCAACTTTTATTTTGAAATTACACATTTCTTGTATGCTCATATCCCATTAGCCAGATCCAATCATCACAGCAAAACCAATGATCAGTTAGTTAAATAAGTGTGTTACAACCATAAGGAATAGGGGCAGAGTAAATCAATGGCAATGGGAGAATATGCACATTTTTATTAGGTGGGCAAGAAGTAAATAATTGGGATAATAATAAATTTGCAGCAATAATATTATTTTCAATTTGCCTGACAGCTACAGATGTTCTATTTGTTGGACAGCTGACAACTCAAATATGTATTTCAGGACTCACTCCATACCCATCTAGTATCAGAAACATAAGACATGTTATTGGTACTACTGGGAATTTCTTGACTGTTGAACATCTTAGTCCATTAAAAAAATCTTTAAAATACAAATTTTAATTACATATAACTATGATTCACCCATTTGAACGATACAAAGTAGTTCCTACAAATTGGATATTTTCACTCCCTCTAGCCATAAATACCAAGATGACTACAAAATGAACCCTAGCACTAATACTAAAATTTGAAGAGATCTGATAATTGACCATCACCTGAAATAAAAATAATCACTGTTAAATATGTGAAATATCATAGTTATTTTAATAAGTCTAGCTGCTTGTCTGATGTGTGGAAATGATCTATTTTTTACATGGTGTTGTTTTATTTTTCCCAGAGTAATTTATTTTCCTTAAGCAATACACATTTTTTCTTTTCAGTAATTTTGGCTTTTTGGAATTAGGATATATCTTTCAATTTATGTCTGTATTCACTGTGATAACCTTTTAATTTTTCTCTCATAAGCTATAATGAAACTGAAGTTACAATTAAAAATTTAGAATCACTATTCAGACAGCATAGCTGATTGGTTCTTAATAAAACTTATTATAATTAGAGTGCCATAGATCATTTCCGTGGTGAAAAGATCACCTGGCAATTTTCATGGCTTCACGTTACTGACAGTTTCAGTCAATTAGTCTCCCAGTAGAGTTATGACCTCATTGAGTATATCTAGCAGCTTTTGAATCTTCAGAATTCTATATCTTAACTCAACTTTATGTCACCTTTACTTTTACATGGTGTGCTCACTTTGTCCTATATCTAAGAGAACTATTCAGTGCAAAAAAAACCAGACATACCATCACAATTCCTTCTCTGCTTTTGTTAAGTACATCTCTGTAACATCCTTTTTCTTTCAATATGGTAAAGCTATATGGTAGAGATAATAAAAACTATCACCTTAGTTATTTGACTGCCAAAATTATGTCTTCTTTGCACAATATGCACACTGACACCTCACTGAGAAGGCTAATTTAATCCAAGATGCAGCCTCTGTTGTTACAGGGACTACATGTCCAGTTTGCCCTGGTCAGTTTCAGTTTATATGTTTTTGTGTTAACTATTAATGGCACTTTTTCTCACTCTCACAAGTGTCGCAGTTGGGAAATAAATTACATGGTGACCCTCTTTATTGTAGATGCATTTTCTAATTGAAAGCTGGACTTAACCTTGACTTTCTTTTTGTATATCTCTGCTTAGTACTTCCCTTTAAATATGAATCCACACATATCCCAGGCATGCTTTTTCATTAATGTGTCATCCTTACTTATCTTTATACACAAACTATGTCACCTTGCAGCACACTGAATAGAACCTGGAAAATGTTACTTATTCTTTACTTAAGTTTTCTATGTTAATGCAAACATTGTGTGTATTTGCTCCACCCATATGGAAAGGGTCCTCAACTGATTCTATATACATATTTTTTTTTTCAAATTTCAGAGTTTGTTGTACCCATCTGACTAGGTCATTCCAGGTTACTCTCTGCTATTTTACCTGGATGCCATTATTGTCAGACTTACAAGTTAAAACTAAATATTTTCCTCTTTCCAGTACTGTATTTAAGTACTGGACCATTTTTTATTACCATTTTTTCCTTTAGTATAGGTCTCATTTTTCTTTCACATATTTATTGTCTGTTCTCTGAAACCTTAAATCATTTTGTAAATAGGCCCCTCCAATGCTTTAATTATTGATAATTCCTACCACTTTCCAGGCTAAAGTGCTTACACAGTTTTCTTTACAGGGCAATTTTCCCTAGCTATAAAATTCCTGTATTCATTTTGCTCATTGATTTAAAAAAATAGATTAAGAAATACCCTCGCCATCTTGTAATGCATACTTGTACTTTATTAATACATTGTATACCTTAAACTTATACAAAATTATATGTCAATTACATATAATACATCTGGGTGTGGCAGATACTTTCCACTTTCAACTCATTAAATATAGCACAGCAGTTAGTGGAAGTTAAGACCACACACCACCTCCACCCTTGTCTTCATGTGCACTATTCAGACAAATCAGTGAATAAACCAAAATAGACCCAGATGAGAGAAGACATAGCAACCTGAGCCAAAATGGAGAGAGAGGAGGGAGAGGGAGAAGGACTCAGATTCACTTGGTTTGGGATGCCAGTGTGGAGCATTTTTGGAGCCAGAGTTTGAAAAATACAAGGCTTAACAGAAAGTGGAAGAAAAGAAAACCCAATATAATACAAAATGCTTCCAGGTGTTATGTATTAAATCCCTTTGGTAGCCTGTCAGAGACTAGAGAAAAAATTTAAATTTCTTTTCTTCACAGTCTTTATTTATTAACTAACTCACCTGGTTGTACTGTATTCTTTAAATATGCCTCAATCTCTAGTTTGATTCTCATGAATGGCTACATCAATAGTGCTACAAGCATTTCCTGATATGCAAATGCCAAGACATTCCAGGTGCAGGCTTTTTAGCCAATTTTGGAGCTTTATTTCAAGATTATGGAGAGTTCCCATGTAATTAGGACTTCTATTAAAAATCTATTAATTAAATGTCCTCAGCAGCACCCATAAGCTAAATCTCTAAAATCCACAGCTGTAATTGGAGATGATTTAAGTCATAAGTCTCAGCCTCATTGGGTTCACTTAGCAAAGGACTTAAAGTAGTTCAGAAAATTTTCTGGAAAGCCAAATGAATTCCTGGAGACTACTGCAGCCACAATTTTCTTTTTGAGGCAGGATTCCATTCAACAGCAAGGAAAAGAGTAACCAAATTTGAGAAAGTCGATATAGTGACACTTTCCTGGATCCAAAATCCAAAACCAAATATGTATTATTACCCTCTAGACCTCTGTGCAAGAGCCCAAATAAACTTACCAAACTGTATAGATATACTTACTGCTCCAGGATACTCTGCTGCCACAGAAACATCAGCTCTGATATGAAATTGAATCTCCGAAATTTTCAACCTCAGGTACAGGCTTAAAAATAAAGAATACAAGATTACTTTGTGCCTTAGTTAGGGCCAGCAAAGTTCTGTCAATGGCAAGAGCGATGCCCCCAGGATAAACTGCGTTGTTTTTGTAATTCCTTCTTTCTCTTCCTGCTCTCTCTCCATTTTGGCTCAAGCTGCTATTCTCTCATGTGAGTCTATTTTGGTTTATTCTCTGATTTGCCTGAGTAATGGATGTGCAAACTCTCTGGATGGAGGTGTTGGGATTTGGGGATATGTCTGGAATTACACTAACAAAAACTCTTATGTTGGACAACAGAGATGCCCCAAGGTAAATTGCATTGTGTTTTTTTGTTGTTGTTGTGGTTAAAAGCTACTTCTGAATACAAAACAGAATAGTGAGCAAATCCTAATCTAACTTTTTAGTCCAATCTGCATAGGTTAAAGAGATTCAGTACTGCCGACATATTGGAAGTGATTAAATTACTTTTATTAATGCACCAATCACAACAGAATCAAAAAATGGATCAAATTTACTTTTAAGTATATTTATTTTAAAGTATTGGGGCAAAAGAAATCATCTGCCTTGGTGGGAAAAATAGTTAATAAATATTGAGGTGCAGCTCTACTTGAATGGCCCAGTCTTCCTGACCACCAATGCCCACCATACATCCAGCCTGTTTTATAGCTCTATGGTGTTGATATTATAGTTGGTGTTCAAAGTGCCCATTGAATTGATTTACTTGTACCAATATTCTAAACTTAATAGCTAACTATCCACGCGATATTAGTAAAAAAGAAAGCATGAGCCTGAATACGGACATAGTCTTTATGTGTGTCAGATATTCTTCGGCTGACAAACTACTAAACCAAGCAACTGTCAGAAGGAATGTTGTCCCTGCAACGACAATTTTGCCTTTAATTTTAGATATTTTAATCCCCTTTATATTAATATTAAAGTTTAATAACACATAGTTTAATGATACATAAACACAAAAGAATGATTCAGTTTTATATAGCAGTCCCATTTATTAAAGGAATTTATTATAAAAAGCACAAAAGCACAAAATATCCTAATCAAGCTAGTGAGGTCATAATTGAAACACTATGAACGCCAAACTACAAGATGTTTTAATATGAAGTAGAACCAGGAAAAGTGAGGATGCTATTCTATTTCATATAAATCTAAAGGATAAAAATTAACATTTTTCCTTGCAATGGAAAAAGAATGCTGTGATTATAAAGGAAATTCACTTTATCAATTTTAAGGTAGTAAAATTTTAGGAATGCTTCAATTTCCTCTCTTACCTAGGTCTTATTTTTCTCTCAGGTCTCATTTGGAAAGCTCCCTGTCGCGGCAACAAGATACCAGTACAAGTCCTCCATGAGCTGGGCAGACTGGTCTAAAGGAAAGGAGGAGGCCTGGAGTCCTCGGTGGCTTTTTAGGCTTTTAATGGTCTCCTGTAGAGAGGCAACCAGGGGCAGGGCAGGCAATGGGCCGGGGGCTTGGAAGCTGGCGGGCCTCCCAGCCCCCATCGAATCTTCACTCTTTCTGGGCTCTGGTGGTGTCTTGTGGGTTTTCTGCTGCACCCTAAGCGGTCCTCTCCTCCACACTCCATTCTCTCCTGCCTCTGCTGCTAATGCTTCTGCTGCTACTTCTTTCGTCGCTTAAAAGCCCAGTCTCTGGCCCAGGTGTGCCCACTCACGCATGCCCACACCCTACTCCAGGTGCCCACCATCAGGCATGCGTGTAGGCCTGCAGGAGTCTATTACTGATGGGAGGGAGGAAAAACCTGATGACTCTTCTGTTTACCCTACACTGCCGAGTCAGAGAATCTCTCTTCAGATTAGTTTATGCCACTTGAAACCTGGACTTATTCTCCTACTTGGTTGTGACATTTTCAGAATTGTTCTCCTCCTTCTTACTCATAGGTGTTTGATACATTTTTCTGCTCTAGATTAATTGAAATCATCTTCAAAATGCTTGAGAAAGTTCTACAGAAGAATATTATGGCTATACTTCTTTATGAGTTTTCTGTTTTTGCTTCCTTAATTAAAAAAAATTCAGTTTGGCAGATTGACTTTTAATATATTTATTTTTTAATTGAAGGTAATTAAACAATGAATGCTTACACTTCATTTGATGGAAGTTCCACAACCCATTTTTGGACGTAAGGAATAGAGTTATAAATTAATCCAAATGAAGAGAACCTGTCAAACTTGCAAACGAAAGCTTTGTACAATTTCATTTTGATACCAGTTCACAGTTATCATCTTTATTCTCTAGTCTTACTAAATGAAATTTCGGAATGCCATCATATTTTTATTGTTGTTATGAACAAAATGGTGTTTCCTCCAAATTCTTATGTTGAAGTTCTAATCCCCAGTGCCTTACAGTGTGACTGATTAGGAGACAAGGACTTTAAGGAGGTAATTTAGGTTAAATGAGGTCATAAAGGTGGAGCCCTAATCCAATACCACAGGGATGCTCAGAGAAAAAGAAGACCCACCAGACAGTCACATGCATGGAGAAAAGACCATATGAGGACACAGTGAGGAGGTCATCTGTAAGCCAAGGACAGAGGCCACAGGAGAAAACAAACCTGCTAGTACCTTGATCTTGAAATTCTGGTCTCCAGACTGTGAGAAAATAAATTTGTTTCATAAGCCACCCAGTCTGTGGTGTTTTCTTGTAGCAATCCTAGCAAACTAACAAAGATGAACATTAATGACTAATACTTAAAAACATTGACACTTTATAAATTTTAATAAATCCTTTATCTGTCTCTTTTAGATAAATTAAGTTTAATCCAGTACATATGAAAATCACTCACCCACTTGACTCTAAGCAGACCTTCCATTACAGTTTTTTCAGTCATTATATTCCCAGATGTCAGAGTGTAAAGAGTTATCCAAATAATTTAATATTCAGTAAATAAATGTATAATATCTATTTTGCTTCTCTTCAAATGTTCTTTTAGGATTACCACACCCTCAGAGATACAATGCAATTTGAATCAAAAACCCCATTTTACCACCAGGGAAATTCAATTCTCTATTTCAAATTTTATAACTTTTCTCTCTCTCTCTCTCTCTCTCTCTTTAAATTCCTATATGGATAATTTATGCCCCTGCATCTACATAGGGTATTTATCACTCCCCCTATTCCCTAACACATGTACACACACACACGCGCGCGCACACACACACACACACACACACACACACACATTGTAGCTCAGAACAAAATCTCAGTCTTACCAAATCCAGTAACCTCAGGTCATAATACTTGAAGTTTTGTTGAAGATTTTTTCAGAATCATGGGAAGGTACATGCTCAGAGGCCTCATACAAAGGCGGAGGCTTTGACACATGATGATGTGTGTGATGTTGCTTACCCTAGGACTACAACATATTCTTCTAGAAACTCACCCTTAACCTCTCAACATCTCAATGACATTCAAGTTTGAGAAAGTTTGCTCTCTGATTTGCTTAACTTCTCTCTCCTCTTCTCCTCTTCATTTCTGCATAGCCTGAAGTTGTTTATCTCTTGGAGGACTGTACCAATAAACTAATCTGTCATACTCACTCTCCACTCTTATTGTATTACCAATTTTCATATGCATTTGCATGCAATATTTTCAAAACAGCACCTTATATGTCTTATTAACTTTATCTTCTATTTGTTCACTAGAATTACTTGTAGGAATTTCCTAAGAACATTAATTACATGCCAAAGTATTTACAGTGGTTTGAATGTTATATTTACATTTTCATTATTTGCTATTCTCCTGCAATTGAATATATTAGCTGGATTCCATTTTTGCAATTAAAAATAACACTTACCTAAGCATCTTTGAACATAAATAGACTATTGAACACATGGACTATTGTAGAAGACTACGGGTGCCTTGGTGGTGGTCAAGGTGTGATAAAATACATCTGAAATTGGGTGACCCCATACTTCTGTATCATAAACAGTGTTTTAAACCAGTGTTACTTTAATTAAAAAAATAAAATAATATAAAAATGCATTATCCATGTGATATACAAAAAACAAAGCAAAACAAAACAGAAGCAACAAAATTATCTACATATATTGTACATACAAATATTTATATATATTTTTATACTTGTATCTACAGGTATATTTATATATGTTTTACTATATATGAAAAGTATATACTTTAATATTAAATATTTTAACATTGCCTAAACAACAAGTAGTAACAATTATGTTTCAATAACATTAGTTTATTAAGAATCACTGTTAAGATTTGGTAATTTCCACTGAATATGTTTTTTATATATTTTTAAATTATGATGTTTCTGTATACAGGGATTGATTATTTTTTATTGAAGAAAATCACATAATAAAAATCAACAGAAAAGTGTAATTAATAAGTGAAATAAAATTGTGTGTCACTATAAATATTTTCTATTATCAAAAAGAAAAGAAACAAGTGTTGGAGAAGATGCTGTTTCTCTTCATCATATCAAGGTGCTTCATAACTGTCACCTAATTTTAAAGTGCTTCATGTTTATTAGACTCACTCTCATGTACTGATTGGGGAGACAGATAAGCAGCAGTGCTCCATAGAATAGTCGAAAATGCAATTACAAAAACATGTATTCGTTCAATGAGAGTAACATATGTGCAACCCTGATGGAGTACTATTGGTTTTAGGGATGATTCAGGAATAATTTTATCAAAAGGTAATTCTTGAGCAAGGTATTGAAACATAGCGAGAGATTCTCCAGTGTATGTGTAGAGAAAATGGATATAGTCATTGCAAAATTTTAAACTAAGCAAGGAAATCATTTGTTTTCTAGATATGTTATCTTGATAATAGTTAGCTGGTTATTAAAACAGTCTAACCAATAATTTACTAAAAAAAATGCTAGAGACAAAGAAGCATTGATTAGTAAGAATGACTCACAAGTTCCTTTCCAAGTGGCTCTATGTGTATAGCAGAAATGATTCTAAAATTGAGAATGTAGAGGAAAAATTTGAACATATGGCTCCTATCATACATTTTGAGATTCTGATGCCAGGGAGAATCAGAGGTGAAAATGTCGAAGGATTTGTCCTGGATTCGTCCTGGATGTGTCAAATAATCAGATTCTGCTAGGATATTAAGATATAGAAGTAGATAAAGACTGCAGTAATACAAAAGGAACAAGTTTGAGGAATAAGGAATATGAAAAGGATTTAGTTTTAACTATACTTATATTTGAAAAATTTAAGTAACCTAAAAGAAAGCTATTTTATCTCTCATTTTCTTTTTCTATAATATACAAATTTGTTTATATTTTAATCAAATTGTATTTATTTAACAATCATTTACATAAATCTATAATTTCAGGAGTATAGTTCCATACATTGATATGTGGCCATGCTTCACTCACCCCCCACCAAAGTTCCAGCACCCCTATTCTCTCTATCCCCTACTCTCTTCCCTCCAACCCCTGCCCTGTAACTGCCATATTTTTCACCAAGTCACATAGTTATTTTTGTTCTATTTTGCCACTTTGTTTTCTTTGGTTTTACTCATCCAAAATGAAATCATCCAGTAACTGTCTCTTATTTTCTGTTTTATTTTACTCAGGATAATATTCAATTTCCATGCATATTATTGCAAAGAGCACAATTCATCTTTTTCAATATTTGAGTGGGGTGACTGGATATTTGTGAGATACATATACTTATATATATCTCACATATGTGGATATGTGTGTGTGCGCCTATTAGCATATATACTCATTTTCTTTGAAATTTAGCAGAATTTTCCCTTGTACTCTTAAACATATATTGAGCAATTTAGCTCTTTGATAATGAAGCAGTCTGACAAACTTTCAGAAAGAAAAGCACATGAAATTTGTCTGGAAGACAAATTTACTTATTAGCTGAACTCACCAAGACAACTACCAAAAAAACCCAAAAATCTGTCATGAGCTAGAATCTTCAGAACAATGGCTTCAACCTTTATAGAATGGGTCATTTTATTTTATTTTGAGTAACTATTAGATAAAAAGAAATTTTTCCAAATGAGATATAATTTTCAAAACATCTTCTGAGAAGATAGGAATAGTAACCTTTAATTATGATTGGGATTTCTATAGAAATACTGGTACACCAATTTAATCAAAAGCAGATGTTCTACTTCTACCACCTTTCCAAAGTGAGGGAAGATGACAATAGCAACTTAGTAACCAAGATAGTAGGAAATGTGTAATATCTTACAAATATTCATTTTATTCAAGTTCAGACCTTGCCATGGGAAAATCTTCTTTTGTTTAAATTGGGCCTAAATACTGTAATAGTCTGTTAATTTTGCTTTACTTGAAGTCATTCCAGAAACAAATTTTTACAAAAGGATGCTACTCATTTTTCATCTTTCTCCTTACCCATCCACAATGATGCTTTTATATTTTGTCCTCAGTGTCTTACATGGGTTGATGACAAATGTGTTAGGCACATATTCCACACGTTGGACTATGATCGATAGCAGATTTTCCTGTGCACCAATGTTCTAGTTTGAAGGCTCTATCTTGCTTTTCTTCTATTCTTCCCATTTTAAATTAGCTTTCTAAAGTCAGTTAACAAGTCATAGATATTCATTTGAGTAGCTTTTCTAAATGACTTTTATCATTTACTTCTAAGAAGAACATAATGTTGACAGCAAAGTCTCCCTGAAAATATGAACAAACCTTTTTGGTGTAGTCAGAAACTGTTTGGTTTTTTTTTGCCCTTGTCCTTGCCACCTATCTTATAATCACCTCACAGCTTATTTGCAGTGAATGGTGAAAAAATAAATTAATGAAAACAAATTTTTTTTTTGCAAACTAAAATGAAAAGGATTTTATTTTGAAAATCATTTCCTCGCTAATCAGCTCCTTAATGAATTTGAGAGACAAGAAGATGACATTCACTTAGTGACATTGTGTTTAACAGAATTAAATGACCAGGAAGAAAAATGAAAACCACTATGATTTATTCAATGTAGACTCCAAATCCATATTCTTTCCATCCCTCACCAATGGTTTTTGTGGGCCAGAAAGTTGATTTCTGTGTTAATTCCAATTTTAGTGTCCTGGAGAAGCTATCTTTTTCCATAAGTCATCACTTTTTTCTTGTAGAATAGAGCTTTTTTCCCCCAGGAAACTGTGTTAGCTGGAGATGGGTATTTTTTAAAAATGTCACAGATTTAATATGTTAAACCTAGTGAGGAGTGGGTAGGGGTGAATTGGAAAGTTGCTCTAGTATCTGCTTATCATCTTGCTGCAACCAGAAATTCACCTGTGGAAACAATATCCAGCAAGACAGTCTTACACGAAGTTCTGTCTTTGTCTTGTAAATGCTAATGTGGATCCTCCTGAGAGAGCACCTGCAGCCCCAGGCTCCTGCTTGGAGGAGGTCCCTCGGGACCTCAGTCTCTGAAGGGGTCTCTCTAAGTCTCTGCAGTGCTTCTGTTCACAGCAGTGCCATAACTGATTGGAAAGTGGTTTTCATTTTTCTTCCTGGTCATTTAATTCTGTTACATACAATGTCACTAAGTGAATGTCATCTTGTTGTCTCTCAAATTCGTTAAGAAGCTGATTAGTATGTTTACATAACAATTCATTTGAAGGAATAAATTGTCATGACTCCATCAGGTTATCCGAAGGCATAAACCAAATTGCAAATTTAGTACATTTTCATCCATCATACAAATGAACAGATAAAACTCTTATAAGAACAATGTAAAACCTTCAGTGTATTGGCTAACCAAATAAAAGTTATGACAAAGTGAGTAATATTTAAATGTATCATAATAGTAAATTAGGAGAGTTAGAATAAATAACTTTGATTTTTAACTACAGATAACATCATGTCAATAACTTTACTTAGTTTGATAACAGAAAAAGTTGAGAAAATTTGGTATTTGATATTTTTTAAATATTCAGATGCTTTTATATTTTTAAGAGATTTTTAAGACTCAATGCTTTTTTGATGATAGTAATAGATTTGACTGTATCAACCAGCAAAGATTTGACAGTCTAATAGAGTTCAAAAATGTAATTATGAAAATATTTGTCTTGAGTGAATTTATTTTAATTATCTTATAGCATGTTTGATTAAAAAACTATTATCAAAATATTTTTTTCTTTCTAGATGTTCACACTTTGTCTAATCAGAGAACAACCCAATAAATTATAATTCAAAGGGAGGTGTTTGTAAGTGTCTCTGGAAAGGGTCATATAAAGATAGTTACGTAAAATGGGTATCAAATGCTGAGTCAAAAATTTAAATTCAAATTGTAATGTTTCTCCTATTATGTAATTTGAAAAATTAGTTCTCCGGGACTATTTAGTTTTAAAACAACATTTCAATAATATTTATTTATTGAATTTAGATTTAGAAATATTTTTAAAGATGATGAACATTACTTTTGTCATTGTTTAAACTGAATACATTTTTATTTTATAAGGAAAACAAGTTGTGGAAAAACTGTAAAACACAGAATTAAAAAATCAAAATCACCAGAAGTTTACTAGTCATAAAAAAAGGCTACTAATACTCAGTGTGTCATATTTAGATTAAAATGTTAATTTCTTATAAGTTTTAACTCATAACACATGTTAAATGATTTAAAATACTCCACGTAGAGTATTAATCTGCTACACCATTTTAAAGGTCTCATCTAAAATACCATTATTTAACAAATTACCCTAAATTTGTTTAAGATATTTTTAAATCTTTACTGCAATAAGTCACATTAAGATGAAAAAATCTTCAGATTTAAATCATTATTCTCATTCATATCTTTACAAACTGTTTATTAAAATGTATATACAGGAATGTATAAATTTACCTTTTGCTCTATTGTATTCAATTCATGTTTCAATGCCCATATTTGACCCCGGGACTTTACTTGAACCACACTAAACACGGCACATACTTATTTTTTTAAATTCTGGAACTATAGTAGGAAGAATAAATGATCCTATTTTTTTTATTTCTTTCAAGAATTAAGTTTGTGGTGCTGCCTATATTCTTACATAAGAATATCCTATTCAAATAATCTATCTATTTTGTTATTAGGAGGCTTATTTTTTACTGATTTGAAGAAATCCTGTACTATGTACTAAGGAAAAACACTTCTTCCTTTAACGTATGTTGCAATCAGGTGTTTCTCAATCTGCCTTTAAATTTAGTTACCACTTCTCAGATATAGAAAGATATTTTTATTTTCTTAATTTAAACTAGTTTATCTTTTGCAGACTATTTAGAGTCATGATTAGATAAATTAGAAGCAATACTTAATTATGTGTCCATATATTATTTTGATGATTTTACATTTAAAATTTAGGTTATTCACTAATTTGAAATGTATCTTGGTATCTGATGCACCTGTCTCACTCAGATTGAAGAGCATTCCTAGAATTTTTGAGTCATGAGCTCTAATTTCTGTAATATAATTGCATATAACTTTCCACACATTTCATGTATCATGCATTTTAGAATACTCTCTGTATGTTATACAAGTGTATTAAAAAAAA
>PVIJ01014741.1:0-39289 GCA_004024925.1 Scalopus aquaticus
GGGGCTGAGCGCGCGCGCCCCGCCCGCAGGCTGCTGCACTACTTCCGCGGCCGCCACCACCTGGAGGAGATCATGTACAACGAGAACACGCGGCGCTCCCAGCTGCTCACGCTCTGCGACAAGTTCCGCAGCGTGCTGGTGCTGGCCGCCCACGAGGACCCGGTCATCGCCGTCTTCCAGGCCCTGCTCCCCTGAGCGCCCACTGCGGCCTCCTGCGCCGGCCCCCCCCAGCTGTGACCTGGCCACTCCAGGCGGCCTCTGCCCCACCGGCCGGTCGTCTGAGGGGCGTCCACGGGGCCAGCCCCGGCCCCCTGCTGTGGACACGGTGGCCCCGGTGGCCGGCCGAGACTCAGGGAGGCCTCTAGACGAGGAGACTTTATTGGTTCTGAACAATTAAAAGTCTCGTCCGGCCTGGCTCAGGCCTATCCGTCCTGCTCAGCCGCTCTGTCCACCACGCTGACCCAGGGGCTGCCCCGGATGTAGAAGCGCAGGGGCTTCAGGGCCCACTCTCCTGCCTGGCCGATGCCCACCCGGGGCGCTGCCACCACCGTTGGCTCCTCGGGCTCCAGGGCGGCCGGCTCCAGCCACACGGCCTCGTCCTCGGCCAGGTCGCGCTGGTCGAAACCCCTGTCGATGGCCAGGGCCTGGCACAGCTTGGAGGGGCCGCTGCACAGCTCTCGGTCCTTGAGGGCCCGGCCGGCTGAGCCTCTCCGCAGGGCGCCGCGCAGCCTCCGCATGGCCTCCTGGCCCTCCAGGGGCTCCAGCGCGCGTAGGAGGACACAGGCCCCAGCCCCTGTGGGCAGAGGACGGCCTGCTAGCTGCCCGCGCGTCCTGGGCAGGATCCTGCGGGTGTGGGGCAGCCAGGCTGTGCAAGGGCCAGAGGACGCCCCCTCCCTGAGGCCACCCGAGGGGCAGACTGGCCACTCAGGCCGGGACACCCTTGGGGCTGGCCTTCCTCAAGGTGCTTGCCTGCCCCCACCCGCGTCCAGGGGGCTCTGCCTGGAGGAAGCCCCCAGGCCCCACCTGGGAGCCAGACCAGAGGCACCCGCTGCCCAGGGGCCTGGAGCGCCAGCCAGGAGAGGGGTTTGGCCCCTAGAAGCCTGCACCGCCCACGCGTGAGGCCTGGCCAGCCCCGTCCCTTCTGGCCGCCCTTGCTGCCCGGTGCCGCCCGGCCTGGGCGCTGCACCCGCTGCCTGGCTGCACGTTGGGGTGTCGGACCCCGCCCCCCTCCCCACTGGACCCCGGGCTCCAGAAGGGCCCCCCCTTAGCGTGGATGGCTCAGCTGCCGCAGGAGTGCTGCCCTGCTCACCCCGCTGCCCACTGCACCGCGCCAGGGGACACGGCCAGCAGCCCCCAGCACTGGCGGGCAGAGCGGGCTGGGCCCGCCACCACCTCCCGGGGCAGCAGGCCGGGGGCTGCGTTCGTCCCCTGTGCAGTGGGAGCTGGGCAGCACCCTGGCCTCCACCCGCTAGGGGCTGGCCTCGCGATGGCCTCACGATGGCCGCACGTGCCCCGAGGGGCAGCTGAGGACCGCTGGGCCGGCCCTGCCTGAGCCCCTGCCTCTCGGCCTGCCCGCCCAGCCCGGGCCCGCCTGGCCACGGGCCTGACCGCCCCAGAGCGCCCGATGGGGCTGCCCGGCTGCCGTGGCGCTCACCTCTGCTCGACACGTTCATGCAGAAGTACAGGCCGTAGATGAGGTACACGTACAGCGTGCCCGGCCTCATGAACATGCCGCGGTTGCGGGCGGTCTGCCGGCCGCCCCGCGAGTGGGCGGCTTCGTCTTCCGGCCCCAGGTATGCCTCGGTCTCCACCACGCGGCCCCGGAGCTCCGTGCCGTCGCCAAGCCGCCGGACCAGGACCTGGGGCAGCGGCACTCAGGAGTGGCCCACGCAGCCCCGCCCTCCGCCCGGGGATGCTCCTGGTCCTGTGGCACCCGGTCGCTGTGATGGCCTCTGGAGCGCCTGCCCCGTCCACCCTCGGGCTCAGCCGAGCCCAGCAAGCACCGGGTCTCGACCCTGCTGGACACTGCTGCCCCGTGCTCCCCGGCAGGCACCGCGGAACCGGCTTCCGGGGCTCCCGAGCCGTCCGCGCGCCCGCCGCCGTCCGGCCTCACCTGTCCCAGGAGTGCCCGGGCCAGCGGGACTGCCGGCTGGTCGAAAAACTCGGCCCCCAGTCGGGCAGGGCGGGCGCCGGGGCCCGGGAAGTACTTGCTGCGCTGGGCGGGGCCGCGCGCACCGAGGGGGGCGGGCGCCGGCGGGGCCCCCTCCGCCTGGCTGGGCTGCGGCTCTGCCTTCGGGGGTCGCTGCCTCTTCAGGCCCATTTCCGCAGGGAAGCTGCGAAGGCGAAGGGCGAGAGGCGGCGCTGCGGGGCCCGGGCGGCCGCCTGCCTCAGTTTCCCCTGGTGGTTAGAGTACAATGGAGCCGTATCTGGCTCACGACGGGCCCTTCCCGGGGCGGTCACCCCGGCTCGCATCCCGCACCGGCCCTCAGAGGAGCCTCTGGGCTCATGTCCAGAACCCTGCCCTCGGCACCTGGCCGAGCCGGCCACAGCCCTCCCCGTGCCCGGCCAAGCCTGCAGCGGCTGCCCCTGCGCCGGACCCATCCCCAGTGGCCCCCACACGGGGGCCAGCACCAGGCTGACGCACCCGCCCGCCCCAAGCTTGGGCAGCCCCCCCTGGGCCCCTGAGCCCGCGACAACAAGCAGGGCCACGGGCAGCCCCGAGAGCTGAGGGTCAGCCGGCACACCCTTGCTGCCGGCACACCCTCGCCTCCGCCCCGGGCTGTCCCGCCACCCCCCCCGCAGGACTGGGGAAGGCCCGATTGGGTGTCCCAGGGACCCTGGACCCGCACACACAGGCCAAGCGCCCCCCGGGGCCGGTCCTCGGCGCTGGCTCCGGGAAGGGGGCGTCGGAGGCGGCTTGAGGGCCCAGCATCCAGCCAGGAAACCGGGGTGGGGTCTCCCCGCCCAAGGCCGCCTCCACTTGCTTCCGGCTGAGATCCGGCGGGCAGACCCCGCCGGCTTGGGCGGCGGGGCTCCCCGGGAGGCTCCCGCCCGCCCCCCGCCCGGCCCTCGGCGTCCGCGCGCGGCTGCGCTCACCTGGGCGCCCGGCGGGTCCGGGCCGGGCCCCGAGCGACGCCGGAAGCGCTGGCCGGAGGGGCGGGGCGGCGCCTGCGCGGGGGTCGGAAGCCGGAGCGCGGCCGGAGGCTCCGCCTCGGGGGCGGGGCGCGGGGGCGGGGCCCTGGACCGCTTTCGGAGGAAGGGGGAGCTCCTCGCACCTCCTCTGGTGACCTGCCCCGCGCCCTCCTTGCGCCCCGGCCGCCCAGCCCACCCCACCTCCAGTCGGCTCTCAGCGGTCCCGAGCCTCGACTGGGCGCTCGCCCCGGGCGGTGTCCGGATGGGGCCGCAGGGGGCGGCGCTTGCGCCCGGCCTGGGACCGGGACGCTAGGCCCGGAGGGCGCTGTCAGGAAGCGCCGGCCCCCGCAGCCCCGCCGGCTGCGCAACGCAGTGTCTGCCCGTATCTGCCCGAGCCCCCTCGCGCGCGAGGATGCGGAGGTGCGGCCGTCGCCGCGCCCTGGTGGGCTTGCTGGTGCACGGCCCCAGGGCAGGGACACCCCTGAGCACCCGCGCCCGCCCCCGTGATGCCGCCGGCCTGACCGGGCGGTGGGATTCACACCTACAGGGGGAGGACGGTGCTGGTCCAGAGAAGGAGAGGCCGTGGCCGGGGGTTCGGGCTCCCTGGCTCAGTGGGCTCAGTGGGGTGCAGCCATCCTACTGCAAGGGGGGGTCCTGAGGAAAGGGGGGTGTTCCAGGTCCCCTGCCCCACCCAAGGGAGGGTGGGCTGAGCAGGAGAGACAAGAAGCTGGAGAGGAGAGGAGCAGAGACACAGAACACAGAGAAGAAGAAGGAAGCAGGACGGAGCCAGAAGAGGCACAAGGAGCAGAGAGCGAGAAGCTGCGCCGGCTGGACTGGCTGAGACGGACGTGGGGGAGACCCTGGGGAGGGTCTTGGTTTTGACTTTGCTCTTCAGCTCCCAGAACTGTCTGGCTGTCTCGGGCCCTTCCCCATGGTTCCTGCCGAAAGGCGCTTCCGGGCCTCGCCTCGGGCCAGTCCCATCGGGGTGGACGTTTGCCCACGAGGGTTGGGTCACTTTGGGTGCTTGACTTAAAACTATATTCTTTGTCTTCTCTGTATTATGACACTAATTGTATTAAAGTTTCTTTTCCACTAAGGTCTGGTGTGTTTTGTCCTGATGCGGCGGGTGGCGGAACCAATTCGGAACAGGGCAGGTTTGGGGGCTCGGGGCTGCCCCACCCCGCCCTGTAACACCACCAGGGCACCCAGGCCTCACCGGCCAGCAGGCCCTGACCCCCACTCCCCTGTTCAGCCACTGCACGCCCGAGCCAGCAGCCGCAGCCCTGGGCGGGGGACCCTGAGGCCCTGCGCCACTGGGCACAGTGGGGTCCGCGGGAGCGCCCCGTGGCTGGGCCTCGGGTGAGAGGGGCCTTGCGCATCAGGCACGTCCGGCTTGGGGGACCCTGTCTCCAAATGGCCTTCCGGACCATCCGGGCCAGCAGACCCCCAGGGCCTGGCCAGAACTTCCGGAGGGGCTGCTGCTGCTGGACACCCCTGGGCAGCCCCGGAGGGCCTCGGGCGGCCGGATGCGCCCCTCCCTTCCCTCTCGCACCCCCGCTGCTCCCCCAAAACAGGCCCGCTTGGGCTCCCCTGGTGGGGACTGGCCAGTGGGATACGTGGTCGAGTCCAGTCCCAGGCGGCTTGGGGGCGCCTCCCCCGCCCCCTCCTCCTCCTGGCCTGGAGTCCCGGCCCTCTGGCCAGGCCTCTCTGCTGCCCGCCCCTCCCCCGCTTCCCCGGCCTCTGAGGCCCCGGATGGAGGTGGGGGCCGGGCCTGCCCGCTCTGGCCCAAGGGCGGGCCTCCTCCGCAGCCTGGAGGGAAAGAGCAGCCCTGAGCCCGCAGCTCGCCGGGTCAGGGTCCCCACACCGCGTGGGGAGGCCGAGGCCCCAGCCCCTCCCGCGTCGGGGGGCCCCTCGCTGGCCTGGGCCGCGGAGGTGGCAGGTTGAGCCCTGGCCTCGCCAGGCCGGGCCGGAGGGGCAGCCGCCTGGGAAACAGCCGGTGGCTTCAAGCCCCCGCCCCTCTGGGCTCCCCAAGTCCAGGGGCTGGCCTGTCGGGGAGCCGGGGAGCCCATCGCTCCCTCGTGGCCCAGGCGGTCTCTGGGGGCCAGGCACTGGCCGCCGCGGGCCGTGCGCTGCTGCCGCTGCCGGGAGCGGGCGGCTGCGGGGCGGCTGGAGGGTGACCAGGGAGGGCCCCGCAGAGGCTGACCTGGGCGGGTCTTGTCCAGCGGCGGCCGACGCTCCAGGCAGCTGGGGTGCTGGGCGGGGTCCCGTGTCGCTGGAGGGGCTGGGCCCGGCCTCTGTGCGCCTGGGCTGCCCCAGGAGGAGGCCCCGGCCCCTCCGAGCGCCACCGACTCCCTTGGCCTGAGAGGCCACCACGGACGCGGACGCCCTGGAAGCCGGTGCCTCCTCGGGCCCCAGGGTGGCCTCTGAGCGCCCGTCCTTCCAGGCACAGTGTCCAAGCTGGACGCCCGCGTGGCCTGCTGGCTGGGCAGCGGCCAGTGCCGTTGGTCCCAAGCCAGGAAAGGGCCTGAGGAGGGCACCTCTGACACCCCACCCAGACCAGGACCTGGAGGTCCGGCCTGGCCAGGAAGTGGCTGCTGGGGGTCCCAGGGCATCCCCGGAGTAGGGCTCTGGGGTACAGTGTGCCAGGGGCCAGGTCCTGGGGGCTGACCGCTTTGCTGCCCCTTCGGCGTGGGCCTGAGTGGGCGTGTGTCCCTGCGCCAGCCGCAGTGGGGGCGAACGTGGGCGGGTCTGTTGTGTCCATGCAAGGGCGGGGCACCCCACCGCGGCCCCTGGAGGTGTGTAGAGATGGGGTACCGCCCCCTTCTCAAGCGCGTCAAGGCACGGCACGGTGGGTTCCCGCTCGGCCCGCCCGCGAGAGGCTGAGGCGCCCGGCTGTCCTCGCTGTCCCGGTGGCCTTCCCGGAGGAGGTGGCGGGCAGGCGGCGGGCGGCGCGCATTCCTGAGCCCTGAGTCAGCGCGGCCGCCCCTCCGGCCGGGCCCGCCCCAGCGCGCACGCCCCTCGCTCCGCGGCTTTCCCGGCGGGCGGCGGGCGGCGGGACTCGGCGCGGGCGCCCTCCCGGCCGGCGGCGGCCCCTCGCGGAGCCTCAGGACCCGAGGACCGGCGGTGGCGGTGAGCGGGGCCGGGCGCGGGCGCGGGCGCGGGCGGGGCGGCCCGGCGGGGCCCGGCCGGGCCGAGGCGGCCGGACTTTCCTGCCCGGAGTTTCCCGAGCCGCCCGCGCGCGGCGGCCCAGCCCCGGATTCCTCGGCCGGCGCGCCGCAAAAATAGCCGGTGGCCGGATTAGCACGTCCGGGCGGCCGACTCGACAGCTGGGGTCCCGCGCGCCGAGGCGGGCCGAGGCTCCAGGCCGCTCCGCGCCGCCGCCAGCGTCTCTCGGCCCAAACTCGGCTCGGAGGGTGGGACCTCCGGATCCTCCCTGACCCGCGGCCTCCGGCTTGCGTCCGGTGGCGGGGCCGCGGGCGGGCGCGCGGGCGGGGGCTGGGGGCGCCCCACCTGTGCTTCCCGCGCGGCGCGCTCGCAAACTCCAGGGCGCGGGAGCGGCTCCCCAGGATCGCCCCCTTTGCTCTGGGCAAGAGGAGCAGGCCAGGCCGCCTGGCCACCGCGGCCCCTCCTGGCCAGGGGATGGCGGGCGTCCAGGGGCGCGGGCCTGGGGAGGGCCTGGCCAGCGCCGCTGGGGGCACGGCTGTGGGGCCGGCTGGGAGTGGGTAGCGGGTGCCCAGTGGTGCTGGCCAGAGTCCTCCTGGGGCGGGGGCCCGGGGGCCCTGCCCTTGCTGGGAAAGCCCCCCACCCCGCCTTGGGACTTTCTGGTGGGGAAGATTCGAGGGTGAAACTGGCTTTTCAGGTTTGGCTCCGCAGCCTGCAGGCCCTCCCGCGCCCCAGCGCCAGCCCCGTCCGTCCGGAGGAGCTGTGGGTCCCTGAGGCCCACCTCCGGGGCCGCTCAGAGCAGACGGGGTCCTCTTCCCGGAGAACCGCACAGGCAGCTGCCTGAGTGCCCCCAACTGAAGGTGCCCCCCAGGGCTGCAGTTCTGGCGGGGTGACACTCCCGGCCAGCACGGGCAGCAGAGCGGCTGGAGGCGCTGCCCTCGTCCTGCCGCAGCCCCAGCCCCCTCAGTTCTGGTGACCGGACCCTCTACCTACTCGGGGAGGGACTTCTGGCCTCTGCCCGCTTGCTGTTTGAGGGGACTCCCTCCTCCGGCCTGACACGTGGGGTGCTGTGGCCCCCAGCACCCGGAGCCCCGGGGGTGCACCCCCCCAGGCTTTCAGCCCCTGTGCGGCCTCTGGGCCTGGAGGTGCCTGGGGCCCTGGGAGGTGCCCAGCGTCGGCCCCGAGCCGGGTGGGGTCGAGGGGCACTTCTGGGCTCCGGCCCCCCGTCCCGCCAGCCGTGTGCCGTGCCCCGCGTCTGCGGCCTGAGCCCCCCTGCCCCACCCTGCTGGCCTCCTGGCATGACAGGCCCACAGCCTTGGGGCTCCTGCCGCTGCCTTCGGTCCAGTGGGGTTGGGGACTTCAGTTCCGACCATGGTGACCAGCCTTGGCTGCGGAGCTGGGGCTGCGCCACACGGCACCTGATGGACGGGGACTGGATTTGGGGCTCCAGACCGCTGGACTCCGTCCCCAGGAGTGTGGGCAGTGCCCCCCGGCCAAGGGTCCCGGACCCAGGGGCCAAGGCCTGCAGCGGGGGGGCGAGGACACGCCTGGTGGACACAGGCCGCTCTCGTGGCGCCTGCAGCCCTGCCCAGGGCTCCCGGCACCACGCGCCCTTTGGCCTCAGCCCCTGCCGGGGGGCCCCACTCTGCCCTGAGCCGAGCAGCCAGTGCCGGGAGCCCCCGCTGGACTCGGCCCCCCGCTTTCCCCTCTGCTCGGCCTCCCCTTGGAAGCCCCTTTGGGTGGCCCCTGACGTGTGGGAGGCAGCCAGGCCAGTGACCCGGACGCCGCAGCCGGTGGGCAGGCTCCCGCGCGGGGGGTCAACAGGGGGACGCTGCTGGGCTCTCCCAGGGCCATCAGGAACAAGAGCCCGCTGTGTTCGGGAGGCGCGGACACTGCGCCTCTGTGTCCTCCGGGTGGGCCTGGCCCTCCCGGCCCAAACCCTTTGTCTGCCTGGCCTGGCTCCCGCCCACACGAGCCACAGGCCGGCCCTGCCTCGCCCAGCCTCAGGAGGGTCTCGGGGGTCCCCGGGGGTGGGGGCCGCGGGGTGCCGGCCCCCGGCCTGCCCACCGCGCTCGCGCGCTGCCCTGTCCCTCTGGGTCACCGTGTCCCGGCCCAGCTGGGTGGTTCCCAGAGCCCGCCCTGCTGGGCGCCAGCCTGAGCGGCTCTGGGGGGCTGGGCCCTGGGGGCACGTATGGCCGCGGGGCGCCCGCCTGCTTTCCAGACCAGAGCCCCAGGCGGGTGGCAGCTGGCCCGGAGGCAGCGTCCCCCACAGGGCGCCCGTCCGCCTGCACCCCCTCACCCAGGGCTCTCGGGGCGCCCTGGGGCTCAGCCCCGGTGCCGGGCGGGGCCCTCGGCCGCCACCTGCCTTGCGGCCCTCTGAGCGCCTCTGGGCCTCGCTGTGCAGCCCGAGCCCTGCGCTGCCCCGGCCCCGCTTTGCCCGCCGCGGGGTCTCACTGCGGGACCCTGGGGTGGGGGGGCTCCGCAGGCAGAGGGCCCAGTTCTGTCGGGCCTCAGGCTGGACAGGACGGGACCCCCGCCACCTCCGGGAGCTCTGCTGGTCCCATTTGGAGCCACCCTGGGCAGTGCCCTGGGGGAGGCCGGTCAGCCTGCTGTTGGGGCGGGCGCGAGGCTCCTCCCTCCGGGCCGCAGGGCAGGGCCCAGCTCGGCTGAGAGCTGGCCTGTGTGGGCGGCGCCTGGCCTGTCCACATTGTCCTCCCAAATGTGTGACTGCGGGCCGGGTGAGCTCTGTCCTCTGGGCCTCAGTTTCCCTGCTTGTAAAAAGGGCTTTCGCCATCTCCCCTCTGGGCAGTTTGCTGGGAGGCCGAACAGAGGAAGCATTTCTAGGGGCGGGACCGCGGCGGGGCCTGCTGGGGTCCCGGTCTGCCGTGAGGCCCAGCGTTGGGCCTCTGCCCCGAGCCCGCCTGCCATGCCGGGTCCTCTGGGCACCTCCAGCCCGGGCGCCTTTCCAGTCCCCGTGGCCCCGCTGGGGCGGGAGACTGAGGTCCACCCTCGAGGGCGTGTCCTTGAGGCTGGAAATAGGGTCCAGCGGCCTCTGCCTGGAGCGGGCCAGACCCAGGGACCCTGGGCTCCCAGGCTGGTGGGGTCTCCGCAGGCCAGGGCCTTGGGGCTGAACCCCTGCTGCTCTTTCTGGGCAAAGGGCGCCCCCTGGTGGTCTCTCCGCGCCTGCGCCGGGGTTCCCGAGAGAAGCCGGGCGGGCGGGCGGCGCTGACTCCGCGGGACTCGGCCTCCTGCTCCCCGCGCTCACTCAGACCTGCCCGCTGGCTGTTCCCTGCACGCGGCCTGGCTCCCTGCTTGCGCCCGTCAAGCCTCGGCAGAGGCATGGCCTTGCGGTGCGGGGCGGACCTCACTCGGAGTCTTCCCAGGCAAGGTCCCGCGACCAGGTGCCAGTTCTGGGGGCGGGGTGGCCTCTCCTCCCTGGGCGGCCCCAGGCCTGTCTGGCGCACAGCAGGTGCCCAGCGGACCCGGCCCCCGGAGTGCCCGGCGCATGCTGAGCAGCCCCGCCCGCAGGCCGCCGCTCCCGCGCCATGGGCGAGGCCCGCCGGGACAGTGCCAGCAGCCTCCAGCGCAAGAAGCCGCCCTGGCTGAAGCTGGACATCCCCGCCGTGGTGCCCCCAGCCGCTGAGGAGCCCAGCCTCCTGCAGGTAGGTCCTGGGCAGCAGCGGGGCAGGGCCCCCTGGCCGGCCCTCACCGCGCCCTCTCCCCCAGCCCCTGAGGCGCCAGGCTTTCCTGCGGAGTGTGAGCGTGCCGGCCGAGACGGCCCGCGCCTCCTCGCCGCCCCCCGAGCCACGGCGGCTGCTGCTGCAGCGGCAGATGTCCATCACGCAGACCATCCGCAGGTAGGCCGCCCGGCGGGGGGCGGGGCGGGGCCCTCCCCTCGGCGTCCCCGCGCCTCGCCCTGGACTGCTCTCACCGCGCTGCCCTCCGCTCCCCACACGCGGCTCCTGTCTCCTGCCCGCTGCGCTGGCGCCTCAGCTGCCGACAGGGGCGCCTTGGGCGTGTGCACACGCTGCCCCTCTCGGGCCCGGTCGCCGCCTGCAGGGCTCTCCGGCGGGGCCCGGCGCGCTCCCGGTCTCTGCTCAGGTACCTGGCAGGGCACGTGTGTGGCGTGAGCTGGCGTGTGCCCGGCTTGTGGCCAGCATGACCGGCCAGGCCCCGCAGCCCCTGCTCGCATGTCTGGGTGCTGTGGGCTGCGCCCCGGGCCTCGGTGTCCACTCCGCGGCCCCGGCCGGCTCCCCTGAGGACAAAGCCCTCTGGGCATGGGGGTGAGGCCAGGGCCTCCTTAGACTGGCACCCGCACGAGCCTGCAGCCTGTGGGCCTAGTGGACATCTGGAGTTGGCTGGGGCTTGGGGTGCCAGGCTGGAGCCCTGCCACCTCGCCCTCCTCTGGGGTGGCCCCTGGGCGTGCTGCCCCGCTGAGCGCTGCCACGGCAGGGGCACGGCTGACTGGTTCGGCGTGAGCAAGGACAGCGACAGCACCCAGAAGTGGCAGCGGAAGAGCATCCGCCACTGCAGCCAGCGCTACGGGAAGCTGAAGCCGCAGGTGGTCCGGGAGCTAGACCTGCCCAGCCAGGACAATGTGTCGCTGGCCAGCACCGAGACGCCCCCCCCGCTGTACGTGGGGCCGTGCCAGCTGGGCATGCAGAAGGTGCCTCCCTCGACCCCCCTCTGCCGGGGCTGGGCTGCAGCTGGCTCTGGTCAGCATGGGTGTCCGCGGGCCGCAGAGGCGCCAGAAACACTCTAGGACAGGGGAGGTGCCCTGCGGCCAGCCCCCGGGTGGAAAAGCGGCGCGGGGCCGGGGACCCCTGTGTCCCAGCGGGTAGGGGCGCTGCCCACGGCTGGGCAGGTCCGGTGGAGCAGGAGAGTTGCGCCTGCGTTCCGCACGGGGTGCAGGGCGCGAAGGGGCGGGGTGAAGCGACCCCGCCCCACGCCGTCCCCCTCCTCAGATCATAGACCCCCTGGCCCGGGGCCGGGCCTTCCGCGTGGCGGACGACGCCGACGGCCTGAGCGCCCCGCACACGCCCGTCACGCCGGGGGCCGCCTCCCTCTGCTCCTTCTCCAGTTCCCGCTCAGGCTTCAACCGGCTCCCGCGGAGACGCAAGCGGGAGTCGGTGGCCAAGATGAGCTTCCGGGCGGCCGCGGCCCTGGTGAAGGTGGGCAGGGGCGGGCGGGCGGGCGCGGTGGGCGGGGCCGCCCCTCCCCCGCGCACGCTGGCGCTCACTCCTCCTGGCAGGGCCGCTCGGGAAGGGATGGCACGCTGCGCCGGGTGCAGCGCCGCAGCTTCACCCCGGGCAGCTTCCTGGAGGAGGACACGGCTGATTTCCCCGATGAGCTGGACACCTCCTTCTTTGCCCGGGTAAGGGCCTGGCAGCGTGGCCCGCGTCTCCCCGCCCCGCCCCGGCCTGACCTCCAGTGTCTGCTCAGGAGGGTGTCCTCCACGAGGAGCTGTCCACCTACCCAGACGAGGTGTTCGAGTCCCCGTCGGAGGCGGCGCTCAAGGACTGGGAGAGGGCCCGGGAGCAGGCGGACCTGACCGGCGGCGCCCTGGAGCGCAGCGAGCTGGAGCGCAGCCACCTGATGCTGTGAGTGTGGCCCCCTGGGCAGGGGAGAGGCCCCCTGCGGCCCCAAGGGAGGGCTCGCTTTGTGGGCTGGGGGCCGCCGGCGGAGGCAGAGGGGCGCGGGCTTGCAGGCTGGCGGGAAAAACTCGCGTTGGGGCCTCCTGCCTCTTCGCCTTTCCTCGCTAAAGAGGCTGGTGAAGCGCCTTGCCGCTGGGAGCAAGACAGTGATAGCAGGCGCCGGCTCCTCCGGGAGGGAGGCATGAGACTGCGCCGGCCCCTTCCCAGGCCCCTGGAGCGCGGCTGGAGGAAGCAGAAGGAGGGTGGCGCAGCGGGCCCGCAGCCCAAGGTGCGGCTGCGGCAGGAGGTGGTGAGCGCGGCCGGGCAGCGGCGTGGTCAGCGCATCGCGATGCCGGTGCGCAAGTTCTTCGCCAGGGAGAAGCGGCCTTATGGACTGGGCATGGTGGGCCGGCTGACCAACCGCACCTACCGCAAGCGGATCGACAGTTATGTCAAGCGGCAGATTGAGGATATGGACGATCACAGGTGGGCGCAGGGGCAGGCGGTGACCGGCGGCAGGGCTCCGGGTGGGGGCGCACGTGAGTAGCGATGCCGCCTCCGTGCTGCCCCCGCAGGCCCTTCTTCACCTACTGGCTCACCTTCGTGCATTCGCTCGTCACCATCCTGGCCGTGTGCATCTACGGCATCGCGCCCGTGGGCTTCTCCCAGCACGAGACGGTGGACTCGGTGAGTCCGAGAGCTCCGGCCAGATCGCGCCTCTGGGTCCACCTACTGCGCTCTGGGAGAAGCGGGGCTGAGTGCGTCCGAAATGACCTCTTGCCCCACCCACCCAGGTGCTGCGCAACCGCGGGGTCTATGAGAATGTCAAGTACGTGCAGCAGGAGAACTTCTGGATCGGGCCCAGCTCGGTGAGGGCGGGGCCTGGCCTGCGGGGGCGGGGCGGGCCGGCCGCGGGGCGGGGCCACAGCGCATCCTGCTCGCCCACAGGAGGCCCTCATTCACCTGGGCGCCAAGTTCTCGCCCTGCATGCGCCAGGACCCGCAGGTGCACAGCTTCATCCGCGCCGCGCGCGAGCGGGAGAAGCACTCGGCCTGCTGCGTGCGCAACGACAGGTCGGGCTGCGTGCAGACCTCGGAGGAGGAGTGCTCGGTAGGCCTGGCGCGGATGCCCGCCCCGCGCCCTTGCGGCCCCGCCTCAGCCTCGTTCTCCGCAGGGCACACCCGCCGCCTGCCGAGCCCTCCTGTGGCTTCTCGTCCTATAGGGGACGCGGCAGCGCGCCGAGGGGCTGCCTGCGGGCTGTGTCTGCGGCTTAGCGGAGGGGTCGGCCCCTAGGTCCCCGCGGGGCACTCAGATCTGCCCGCGCTCTCGACCCTGGCAGTGCGGGGAGGTGCCGGCTCATAGCAAGCCGCTCCCCGCGTGGACACGGGTTCTCTCTGCCTCTAGGCCAGCGGGGATCATGCTGCGGGCCCCTCAGCCCCGGGTGCCCCGCGGGCGGACACCTCCAGGCTCAGTTCCTGGAGGTCGTGCTGTAGGTGCAAGGGGGGCGCTCAGCGGTTTGCCCGTGAGCCCCGCCTCCTGGACTGCACGGGGGGAGGGGCGCTGAGGAGCTAACCTGTGTCCCGCGCAGTCCACGCTGGCGGTGTGGGTGAGGTGGCCCTTCCATCCCAGTGCCCCTGACCTCGCTGGCCACAAGAGGCAGTTCGGCTCCGTCTGCCATCAGGACCCCAGGTCAGCCCCCCGCCACCCGGGGGAGGGGCGGGCTGGCTGCCCCTCGGGGGCAGGGGCAGGAGCAGGATCTGAGCGGGTGCTGGGCTCTGCAGGGTGTGCGATGAGCCCTCCTCCGAGGACCCCCACGAATGGCCAGACGACATCACCAAGTGGCCGGTGAGCTGGGCCGGGTGTCACCTTTGCCCCGTGGCCGAGGCGGCCGCACCTCACCCATCGGCTTTCCCCTCGAAGCCCGGCCCTTCAGACGCCACTGTGCGGCCTGTGCCCCTCTGGACAGAACTGGGGGAAGCCTTGGGGGGTCAATGGTCATTGTTCCAGCTCGGCGAGAAGCCCCTGGGAGACAGGGCTCAGCAGCCTGCCTCGCGCCAGGAGGCCCCGGGCCCTGCCTGCAAGCGTGGCGGGGGCTTGGGCGCGGGGAGGCCGACCCAGCTCGTCCCCATCTATGACCCAGATCTGCACCAAGAGCAGTGCCGGGAATCGCACCAACCACCCCCACATGGACTGCGCCATCACGGGCCGGCCCTGCTGCATCGGCACCAAGGGCAGGTGGGCGTGCCCGGGTGGGCGGGGCCCGGGCAGGGGGCGGAGCCCTCCCGCCAGTCCGCGCGGGGAAGGGGCTGTGCGCCCAGGGAGACCTGGGTCTGGCCAAGCACTCAGGTGCGCGGGCCCAGGCCCCCGCAGCCTGCCCAGCCCTGCCTGACCTTCCAGGTGTGAGATCACCTCTCGGGAGTACTGCGACTTCATGAGGGGCTACTTCCATGAGGAGGCCACGCTCTGCTCGCAGGTAGGTCTGGGGGCGCGCGGCCCCGCCCCGCCCCACCCGCGCTGACGGCCGCTCTGCGCAGGTGCACTGCATGGACGACGTGTGCGGGCTCCTGCCCTTCCTCAACCCCGAGGTGCCCGACCAGTTCTACCGTCTGTGGCTGTCCCTCTTCTTGCACGCTGGGCAAGTGACCCCTGGCTGGGCAGGGCTGGCGGTGCCAGGGCCCCTGCGGGGCGGGGCTGGCGGGGGAGGGGCCGCCGCCCCGCTGAGCGCCCCCTTCCACAGGATCCTGCACTGCCTGGTGTCCGTCTGCTTCCAGATGACTGTGCTGCGGGACCTGGAGAAGCTGGCGGGCTGGCACCGCATCGCCATCATCTACCTGCTGAGCGGCGTCACGGGCAACCTGGCCAGCGCCATCTTCCTGCCGTACCGGGCGGAGGTCAGGCCGCCCCCCATGCGTACCCGCTGCCCGCCGGGAGGCGCGGACGGGCTGGGGGTTGGGCCAGGGTCGGGTGCCCACTCACAGCCGCCCCCCCAGGTGGGCCCGGCAGGCTCCCAGTTCGGCATCCTGGCCTGCCTCTTCGTGGAGCTCTTCCAGAGCTGGCAGATCCTGGCCCGGCCCTGGCGGGCCTTCTTCAAGCTGCTGGCCGTGGTGCTCTTCCTCTTCGCCTTCGGGCTGCTGCCCTGGATCGACAACTTCGCGCACATCTCGGGCTTCGTCAGCGGCCTCTTCCTCTCCTTCGCCTTCCTGCCCTACATCAGCTTTGGCAAGTTCGACCTGTACCGCAAGCGCTGCCAGATCATCGTCTTCCAGGCGGTCTTCCTGGGCCTGCTGGCCGGCCTGGTGGTCCTCTTCTACTTCTACCCCATCCGCTGCGAGTGGTGCGAGTTCCTCACCTGCATCCCCTTCACCGACAAGTTCTGCGAGAAGTACGAGCTGGACGCACAGCTGCACTGACCCGGCCCGCGGCCCCCCGCCCCGCCCTGCCCACTCTGGCCTGCCCCGCGACCACCTCACGTGGCCAATAAACAGACCGGGAGCGTTTTAGCTGCCGCGCCTGCCACGCCACCCCCCCGGCTCCGCTGGCGGCTGTGGCGAGGCCTCCCTGACAGCACCGAATCGTGTCTGCTGTGTCCTGGGGCCGAGGGCGGGAGGAGCCAGCCGGCCTGCCCGCGGCCCCTCCGGGAGTGGGCGGATGCGGCTGAGCCCACGCTGGGGAGCAGCGTGGCCAGAGGGCTCGGGGCCTGTGGCCCCCGCTCCCCCCACCGTGGCTCCTGACTCTCCAGGCAGAAGGCAAACAGCTTTATTCCCAGCACAGCTGGGCCGGTGCTGTGACACGCGCCGCGGTCAGGGCAGGCGGGGGGCCGCACGGTCTCGTCCCCACTGTTCCGGGTGGGCACATGGGGGAGACCACCTGAACACCCTTTGGTAGAAAGCGGGCAGCGGCCAGAGTCCCTTCTGCGGGGCCGGCGCTCGGCCACCGGCCTCGGCTGCCTGTGCCTGGAGGCTCATCTCTGCCGCAGCTTTTTGACGAAGGACACCTCGTCCCGGTTCCGGATGCCATAGCTGAAAGGGAGCAGGTGTGGGGGGGTGCCTGAGTCCTCCCGAGGCTGCCGGCCCGGCCCCAGCAGCCTGCGCTGCGGGCACATGCACGGCCCATCTGGGGGCACTGACTGCCCTGGGGGGCCCAGCAGGGCCTCTCCGGTCCCCTGCTCCCTGGCTAGGGGCCCCAGGAAGCTCCGTGCGGGAGGGCGTGACCCACTCAGGGGCCTTCCCGCCCCGCACCCCCACCCAGGGCGCCCCCCCCCCCAGAAGGGGCCGAGCGCTGGGGCAGTGCCAGACGCTGCCTGCACTCCCAAGGGGCCAGACTTACTCTCGGAGCTTCTTCCTGTCCTCCGTGAGCTTCTCTCCCGCGGCGGTCAGGTGGTACGTCCTCCACACGTAGGACCTGCGGGGGGCGTCAAGTGACCCCCGGCTGGGTGAGGCGGGAGCCAGGAGGTGGACAGTCCTGAGGGGCCCAGCTGCCCCCTGAGGCAGCCACAGGGAGGCGCTCGAAAGGTCGCGTGGGTGCTGGGGGGCCACATGCACCCGGCAGGCGATGCGGGCAGCACTGCGGACGCACAGCCAAAAGGAGCTGGGCTGGGCAGCAGAGTGAGGGCCGGGAGCTGTGAGGAGGGGAGGGACGGGGCAGCCGCACCTCCTGGGAGACCGTTTGTGAGACTTGCTGTGGTCTGGGCAAGTCCAGCAACGCGGACGACAGGGCAGCGAGCAGGGCACTGCCCGTGTGAAGGCCTGGCCCTGAACTCACGGTCCAGCGGGTCCCCGTCGCAGAGCGCGAGCGGTTTTTAAAGGACACGCCTGGTTCAGCCCCACACTTGCCCCAGGAGGCGCAAGGAGGCGCGGAGCCGCTCACCAGCTGATGTGCTGAACGCCCCCCTCGCGCTCCTGCTTGAGCTGCACGTGCCTCTGGATGGCTTTCTTCAAGGCCAGGACCGTGGCGTTCTGGACCACGACCACTGCTGCAAGCGAGGACACCGAGGAGGTCCACAGGGGCAGCCACGGGGCTGCGCAGCCTGGTGCCACCGAGGCCCAGGTCCAGCAGGACGGCTGTGGCCGAGTGCCCGCCCGCCCCGAGAGCAGAGGCCGCGGCGCGGGGAGGGCGGCACCTACGCATGACTTCTCCGTCCACCTTGCACACCCGGACGGTCATGGCTTGGCCGTACTCCAGAGCTATCTGGGAGTTGACCTCCTCCAAAGTGACCTAGGAAAGAGCAAGGGGGGTCCTGGGCCTCGTGACCAGCCCGAGGACAAGCTGACCGCCGGCAGAGCCCACCAGCGGCGCCGCCGTTAGGAGGGCACTCGCCCTCCCGTCGGCACCTCGGCCCCGTGTCCCAGTCACGTTTCCACGTTCCAAGTGGACAGCGGCTGGGCACAGAGCCGGCGAGGGCAGGGCCCAGGCAGGGCGGCCCCGAGAGCCCCGGCCTCGGGCCAGGGTCCTCCACGCACGGGCAGGGCGGCGAACCTCTGGGCGGCCGCGTTCGAGGGAGGCCGGCTTCGCGGGCACCGCGCTCGGGAGGGCGGGTCGGCCCCGCCCGCGCCCGCTGCAGCCGCGCTCGCCTCCGCGGCGCCGCCGGGCCCGGGCCCACCTGGATCGGGAGGTCGCAGAGCAGCGGGTCCTGCACCACCATGGCGAGCCCCTCCTGGAACACGTCCACCGCCTCCGAGTGCGGCAGCGCCTCCTCCTCGTCCTCGTCGCCCGGCGCGTCCCGGCGCGCCGCGGCCTCCGCCCCCGCCAGCGCGGCCGGCCCTCCCGTGCGCCCGGCCCGGAAGCCGCCGTCGGCCGCGGGGCGCGCCGGGAATGCGAGGGGCGGGGCCTTGGCGGGGGCCAACGAGGGCGCGGGCGGGGCGCGCGAGGGGCGGGGCCGAGCGGGGGCCAATGAGAGCGCGGGCCGGCAGCGGAGGGGCGGGGCCGAGCGGGGGCCAACGAGGGCGCGGGCGGGGCCGCGGGGCGCGGGCCGGCGGCGCGGGGGCTGCCGGGAGCGGGGCCGCCATGCTGCTCTTCTGCCCCGGCTGCGGGAACGGGCTGATCGTGGAGGAGGGGCAGCGCTGCCACCGCTTCGCCTGCAACACCTGCCCCTACGTGCACAACATCACGCGCAAGGTGCGGCCCGCGGCGGGCTGGCGGGGCCCGCGGCCCTGCCTCGGGCCCGTCTGCGGGGACGGCGGGGCGCCTGGGCGCTGGCGTCGGCCCGCCGCGCGCGGTCCCTCACGGCTCGGGCCTGTCCGCAGGTGACCAACCGCAAGTACCCCAAGCTGAAGGAGGTGGACGACGTGCTGGGCGGGGCGGCCGCCTGGGAGAACGTGGACTCCACGGCCGGTGAGAGGAGCGACGGTGCCGCCCGCGGGGCTGCCGGCTCGGCCTGTCCGCCGGTCTGGCGCGGGCAGAGCGGGGTCCACTTTCTTCGCAAGTGTATTTGCGAGCAGGGTCGTGCAAAGTGGCCTCGACGTGGCGGGCACAGACCCGGCCGCTCCGCGAGCTGGGGCACAGCCGGTGTCCGCGGCCGGCGGCGCGTGCGTCGCGGGAGGGGCGCTCAGGTGGCAGCGGTGACAGCAGCGGCGACAGCAGTGGCGAAACACGCTCTTTGTCGTGCGGTGTCAATTTTTATTTGTTTATATTTAAAGATTTACTTATTTAGCTGGGGTGCAGGCCAGAGGCGCGGGGCGGCGAGAGGGCTCCCCAGAGACACAGTGGGGAGCAGCACAGGCGGATCGAGGGAGACACTGCTGAGGGGGCAGCGGGGAGGCAGCGGGGTCTGCTGCGCCCGGTGGGAAGCTCCCCGGCCGGGTGTCGAACTGGCGTTGCCGCTGCCGACAGCTCCACAGCGCAGCGCCCCCCTCTGCGCCACCAGGGAAGCCCCGTGTCAGTAGTTTCAAAAGTTTGTCAGAAGGAGGTAAACAGAGCTTGCATGTTATTTCCAGCTTGATTTGCTTTTTCCTTTTTGTTGTTCTGATTCTACAGTTATCTGACACTGTCATTTTAGCTACACACCATTGTGCAGACACACCATAAGATACCCCAAAGTGGGCCTCCCTGGGCGCGCAGGGGTGAAAGTCTCTGAGCTATCAAACTATGACAGCCTGAGTCCGTCCGGGCCAGGGAGCTTCCCACGGGGCGCAGCAGACCCCTCCTGTCTCCCGCTGCCCCCTCAGCAGTGTGCTTCAGTGGATCTGCCTGTTTGCTACCCACTCTGTCTTTGGGGAGTCCTCTCACCTTTGACTTGCACCCCAGTTCTACGCAAAAAAAAAAACAGAAAATAAGAAGAAACAAAAAACTCACGGAGTTACAGAACTCAAACATTTTACACTGATTCTACAATAGAAGCCAAAACAGAGCAAGGTGCACGTTGCCAAGGCCGTGGTGACTGTCCATGCCGGCCCTGCGCTCCCTGCTGGTTCTCGCCTGAGAGAGCCCGAGCAGGAAGGGGCCACAGCTCTGGCTGCATGGGGAGGAGGGAGAGCTGGCGCCTCGCGGGGGTCTCTGCCCACGCCGCCCAGGCCTGCTGTGGTAAACGCCCCTGGCGGGATGTGGAAAGGTCATTCAAGTGTCCAGAGGAGCGTTTGGGACTGTTCCGAGGGGCCGCCTGAGCGCGGTCAGTGTCCCGAGGCAGAGCAGCCCCAGGGCGGACACACTGGGTGCTGTGGGAGGGCTGGGGAGACCCGTCGGGGCTTTGCCTGCGGACCCCGTGCGCCTGGGGCTGCGAGTCCTCGGCCTGTTTCCCACCCATCCAGGCCGGTTTGAGGAGGAAGGATGGGGAGGAGCGTGCCCGGCCGCAGGCTTGATCCCTCGGGAGCCCCGGGTGTGACCGCCGTGGGCGTCCGCCTCGTCTTCAGAGTGATGCTGTCTCTTGCAGAGCCGTGCCCCAAGTGCGCGCACCCCCGTGCCTACTTCATGCAGCTGCAGACCCGCTCCGCCGACGAGCCCATGACCACCTTCTACAAGTGCTGCAGCGCCCGGTGCGGGCACCGCTGGCGGGACTAGCCGTCCCGTCCCCGGAGGACGGTCGCCATCGAGGCTGCCCCTGGGGTCTCTGCCAGAGCGGCAGGCGGCTGGCCTTCCGGGGAGCCTACCCCGGCGCCCGGAGATGGAGCCCCGCAGCTGTCCAGGTCCCGTTCGAGTTTAGTTTACTGGGCCTTGACCTTCTTTGGCCTCGACCCAACTCCTGAATGTTTGTGCCGTCGTGCTGCAAAGTGAGATTTACTCACCGCGCTGGGGCTCTGTGATGTCGGCTGTCCATTGCAGACACGACTAAAATTCATTCTGAACGTAAAAGAAGTCTGGCGTTGCCTTCTTAGTGTTTGAATGTCTCGGGCAGACCTCACACTCCGTCATTGCAAAGATGACTGTGCTTGGGGCCGGTCACAGGGCGGGGCACGCGGGTCTGGCGTCCTTCCCGCTGCTGTGCCTGCTCTGGCCGGGACCTGGTGGCGCCTGCTGGGGCCGTGGGCGCGGCTGTTCTTCCAGGTCTCTTAAAAGTGAAGTTTTTTAGATCTGATGGAATTTCGGTTTAGGCCTTGTACGGAGCTGCCCCATCTGGCGACTTGGCGTCTTTCCCGGAGGTGCTGGTGCTCGGGGCCCTGCGGCGGCTCCCTGCTGCCCGCCCGCCTCCTGCCGCTCGGTTTGTTCTGGATCGACAGGTGTGACTTCCTCGGCGCTGGCAGCGTCATTTATTTATTTTTGATTTTTAAAAAAGATTTATTTATTTTTGCATAGGAGTACTGGGGTGCAGGCCAGAGGAGGGGGGTGAGAGGACTCCCCAGAGACAGTGGGGAGCAGAGCAGGCGGATCCCCTGAGACCCACTGCTGAAGGGGCCGCGGGAGACAGGAGAGGTCTGAGCGCCCTGTGGTCAGTGCCCTGGCCGGGAACAGCCGCAGCAATGATAGGGCTGAGCCTTGATCCCTAGGCCACAAGGGAGGCCCAGGGCAGACGTTTCTTGCCCCTACCTCACAGGTGAGGGAGTGGAGGCAGCGAGATCTCCACCGCCTGGCAAACAGGCAGGTGGCCTGTGGCTGAGTGTCTCGGCCCCGCCGAGCAAGCGAGACTGACAGCAAAGATTCTAAAGCTGCCAGCAGGGCCTCCCGGGGGGCTGGGGTCAGTCTCAGGCGGTCACCACCTGGCCTGGGTCCACCCTGGCCAGCTAGCTGACCACAGGGCGCAGCTGAACCCTCTGCCTCCCGCTGCCCCCTTAGCAATGTGTCTCACTGGATCCGCCTGTTCTCCTTCCCACTCTGTCTTTGGCCTGCACCCCAGTTCCCTATGCAAAAATAAGTCAATCTTTAAGAAAAACACATTGCTGTGGACAGCCAGAGAACCGATAACGTTCTCAGCTATTAAAAATACTTGGAATCTAAATGAATTTGCAACAGGGAGGCTGAGGAGAGTGCCACTGAGAGCAGCTCTGCCTCACTTTCCCAGCTCATGCTTTTATTAAAGATAACAGAAGAATAAGAAAACAGCAGGCAATTGTGTTTATGCTTATACAAATCAATGAGTTACTGCTGAAAACAAGTTTCTCTAGCTAGCAGGGAACGTGCGCACAAGCCATCACTTCTCGGAGAACAGGAGTCAACTTTGGGAAGAAGTTCTGTTTGCAGAACTAAGATCCTGGAGCTCCGTGTGCAGTGACCAGGTAAAGACAAATGACTTCGGCTCTTCTTAGGGTGACTGGCTCCAACACATCCCCCTTTTTGTTTTTGAAACAGTGAATATAACTAGTTTTGCCAAAACCTATTTTTTTTAAATATCTTTTTTTTTTAAAGATTTATTTATGCATACAAGCTGGGGTACAGGCCAGAGGCGTGGGGCGGCGAGAGGGTTCACCAGAGGCAGAGTGGGAACAAATCAGGCAGATCAAAAATACACTGCTGGGGGATGCAGCGGGCGAGGCAGGTGGGGTCTGCTGCGCCATGTGGAAATCTCCCCGGCCGGGTGTCAAACTCGCGTGGCTGCTGCCGACACCTCCACAGCACAGCGCTTAACCACTGCGCCACCAGGGAGGCCCAAAACTTCTTTTTTTAGAACCAAATTATGTCAAATTATAGAATTTTTTTAATTGCTGTATTTTGTTTAACATTTTTTGGGCAACATGGATTTGGGTTTTTTAAGTTTTGTAAAGATTATTTATACTTACAGGAGCTGGGGTGCAGGCCAGAGGTATGGAGGGGTGAGAGGGTTCACCAGAGACAGAGTGGGGAGCAAAACAGGCAGATCAACTGAAACACTGCTGAGCATAGCAGCGGGCGAGGCAGGAGAGGTCTGCTGCTCTATGTGGGAAGCTCCTTGGCTGGAAATGGAACTCGTGCTGCAGTGGCTCTGGATAGCTTCATAGTGCTGCACTTTACCCATTGTGCCACCAGGGAGGCCCTTTTTTTGAAAATTTTGCAGGTACTGAGATGTACTCAGAGGTTTGTACCTATTCCTGCAGGGCAACTGCAGCAGTAGCCACAGTGTGTTACTGGCTGGGATGACCATGCCTGTAATTAAGACCCTGGGAATCTTTTGGTGCAGTGTTTTAAGTGATGTAGCAACTCCTGCATGAATCGCAGAGTCTTTTGTCATGTTTTTGGAGTTCAACCGGAACCCAACTGGATACCTGCTGCTTTAGTATTAAGAATGTGATATTTGGACTAGATTTCCAATTTGTCCCATTAATACATTGTTGTAGGTAACAATCATTACAAGTAACATGATACATAGAATAGGATACATTATAACTGACATGAACATTTCTTGACAACAAAACATGGATTAAGTGTACAGGCAGAAACACATGTAGGGGTAGTTGTACCAAACCCAGCTTTTAGATGGAGTCCTGCATAGGCCTGTCTTAGCCTTTTTCGTTTTCTAAGTTTTTTTGGTCTCAGTCCTCCCAGTTCCCCCAGAGAGAGCACCACATCGAGCAGCTGAGGGGGTAGGGGCACTGAATCCGTCTGGCTACTTCCTGCTGGATGGGGGTAGAGTGGGTCTGTCTAGGAGGCCTGGGCACGTAGTTGGTGGACTGGAGATAACTGCAAGCTGAAGGTTGACAGATTTTAACCTGCGAGAGACAAAACTAGCCAAGAGGTTTAGAATGCACAGGCCAAAGAGACTGGCAGGCCGGAGTATGGCAAGTGGTCCAAGGAAGGGCAAAAAGAAGTCGTGAGCTGGGCCTCCCGGGTGGCGCAGCGGTTAAGCACTGCGCTGTGGAGCTGTCGGCAGCGGCGACGCAAGTTTGACGCCAGGCCGGGGAGAATCCCACAGGGCACAGCAGACCTGTCCTGTCTCGCCCGCTGCTCCCCTCAGCAGTGAATTTCCTTCGCTCTGCCTGTTCTGCTTCCCACTTTGTCTCTGGGGAGTCCTCTTACTGCCCCTCGCCTCTGGCCTGTACCCCAGCTTGTATGCATAAAATAAAGTCTTAAAAAAAGGGTCATAAATCTGGATGTAAGGGAATATTAAAAAAAAGGCATTCCTTCAGGTCCAGGATGAAAAAGAACTTTGGGCATCTGGGACAGCAAAGTATAGGGATTTGGCAGCACAGGGTGTGGGGAATCACAGCTCGGTTAACTTGTCTTTAGTCTTGAACCACACACCAAGAGCAACTTGGCTTCTTTACCCCCGAGACAGGAGCGCTGCACGGGCTAGAGCAGGGAACCAACAGACACCTGGTGTTTTGAAGTGTTGATTATGCCAGAAAGACCAGCTCTTACTTCTGAGCTCAGTGCGTGTCGCTTTTGGTAGGATTACGGTGCTCGCGGCTTAACTTGATTTCAGTGGGAGTGCTGGAAACGTCTCCCTACCTGTGACCTGTCTGTAAGGTCGAGAAGAGGCAGCGAAGTAGAGGGGATGTAAGATGCAGAGGCCTTTATTAGCAACTCCCGGGCGAGGGTCACAGATCCCAGGTGGGGGCCGTGGAGTCACACCCCGCAACCAGGGGGCGGGTTTTTATACGGGGTGAAGGAATTCCAAGGGTGGGGGCAACTCCAGTTGGAGCTGGTGGCCTTGCAGGTGCATTCGGCTGCGGCGGCCTGTCTGGGTAGTGGGGGCATGAGCGTCTTTCCAAGGTCACACATCTTCGCCGAGATTCTTCACAACGCCCTTACTGTCGGGGAGGGGCGGGTTGAACCTAACACTGTCGACCAGACTGATGGGTCAATTTCCACAATTAGAAGTAAAAATAAGGGGGCATAAGGGAGTGGGCCCCTGTTAGGATGGCGAACATGAAGTGAAGCACCCACCTTGGCCAAGCTATCTCGGCCCGGAAGTGGGGTTGGGCGTCCAGGGACCACAGGGAAGGCGTGTGAAAAACAAGAGGAGTCCCAGAGGCACCCCAAAGTGGGCATGAAATATCCAGTAATAGTTTCTTTGGCTGCCCCCTTAACTGTCACCCCAGTCGATGTTAACGGTAAGGACCGAGATTGGAGGATGGAGGACGTGGCCCCAGTGTCCAGCAGAAAGTGCTGAACGGCCCCTGCCTCGAGGCGGCAGCTCTGATGAGGTCACGAGGGAGGGGCCGCCCCGTTTCTGCAGCCAATCACCCCTCTCCAGGGTCACCCTGACAATCTTAGAGGCCCTTGGCCGGGCGCTCTCTTCGGCAGCGCCTTGTGCGGCCACTCTGAAGGCCCCTTGCCTCCTCCCCGAAACAGCCCCTGGAGCTCTAGAGCGGCCACCGCACCTCGGTCCCAGCCTTTGGGTCTTCTTTGCCGCCTCCTGATCCCTGTTGTGAAAGACCTGGGTGCAACAGTCGGGAGACTTTCCAGTGATTGCTGAGGGCCGATGGCCCACTTCTGTGATTTTCTCCTGATATCTGTCAGGGGCTGCCTGTAGCATAAATTTATCCTTCAGTAAAGTCTGGCCCTCCTGGGACATCTGTGTTTACGCGGCGCCTCGGAGCCCGTCCAAGAAGACTGCGGGACACTCGTCCTTTTTCTGAGTAACTTTAGAAACTTTAGTAAAGAGACTTTCGTTTAGCTGTCTCCAAACCCCTAACCATGTGTATTTCACAAAGTGAATCTGCGAGAACATGTGAGTTTTACCATTAGCCTGGATTTGCCAAGAGAGCTGCCTGGGTTCCTGCAATATATGCAAAAAACCTATCTGGTTTTCCAGGCTCAGGCAAATGCTGCCAGGCTCTCCGTGGTGCCAGGGTGACCTGTACGTCTGGTGTCGTCCAGAACCTGTCGGTTCACACCGACCATGTGCCACCGCCTGTAATTTGTTCAAAAGAAATATTGATAAAATATTTGCTTATTAATCCTGGCTTGTTCATAGTCTCCAAAACTCGCCCTTTTATTCTTTTAATTTGCATACTTTATACCAGAAAAGCCATCAACATAGAAGCCATTATTGGATTTTTAAAGATTTATTTATGCATACAAGCTGGGGTACAGGCCAGAGGTGTGGGGCAGTGAGAGGGTTCACCAGAAACAGGGTGGGGAGCAGCATGGGCAGATGGACGGAAACACACTGCTGAGGGGAGCAGCGGGCGAGGCAGGAGGGGTCTGCCACGCCCTGTGGGAAGCTCCCCGGCCAGGCGTCAAACTCAGCGTCGCCGCTGCCGACACCTCCACAGCTCAACCGCTGCGCCACCAGGGAGGCCCTTGGCTAAAGGAGTTAAACCAGTTAAATTCCTTCTGAAAAGGATTATTATGGGACCATTATTTTTAGGGCTTTTACTTTCAGGATAACTTTTTTGGGGGCAGTGCTGAAGGTATCGAAGGCTAAGGAATATCAGGTACCTCATTTTAATGCTTAGCTTCCTTTTTTAAAGTTTTTTTTGGAATGGTTCCAGAGCCCATGTTGAAAAAAACGACACTAGGGATTTTTATACCTTGTTTATGATGCCTTTTCAGAGTTTCACCAATTTATTCCTAAGTTTCTATATCCAAAATACCTTTATCCAGGAACCACGGAGTAGTCTGAATGACCCAAACCAACAGCTCATTGAAACTTTTAGTGTAGACAGTGGCTCCGCTCTGTTTTAGTAAGCATTTAAAAGGGTCACACAGTTAGGATGAGCGGAATTCTTCCCCATTTGTTATCCAACCTGTCAGAGCTCCCTAAGTCAGTCGCGACCAGGGACTGTAGAGGCCAGCCAGAGAAGGCGCTTACCCCAAATGCCTTTCTGATCCAGGTCCCTGTGGGCGCCGCTGCTGCACACAGCTGGGCAACCCAGCCGATGACTTTCTGAGCTGTTAAAGACTCGGGGGGCCTCCCTGGGGCGCAGGGGCTACGCGCAGCACTGCGAAGCTATCCAGAGCCGCTGCAGCACCAGTGCGATCCCTGGCCGGGGAGCTCCCCACAGGGCGCAGCAGACCCCTCCTGTCTCCCCGCTGCCCCTCAGCAGTGTATGTCAGTGGCTCCGCCTGTCCTGCTCTCCACTCTATCTCTGGGGAGTCCTCTCACCCCCATACCTCTGGTATGCATAAATAAATAAATCTTTAAAAAAAAAAAAAGAAGGTTGGGCACACAGTGTTTTGGGGTTCGGGGTTCGGGGTTAGTGTCCTTCCCGGCAGAGCCGTCTGCAGGTGTCCCGCCTCTGCGGTAGGTCCGTGGGCTGGGCAGCTGCTGGACCGCAGCGTCCGCCCCCGCGCTGGGACGCTGGCTCCTGCTGGCCCCGCCTCTCAGCTCTGAGGACGCTTTTCCTGGGCGCAGCGGCCACCGGCTCGGGGTCATGCGGGGCGCGACGCCGCCTCTGGGCTTTTTCTCCGGCCAATAGGAACGCGCAGACCGTCCTTGGTTCTCTTCCCCTGAAGGGTCTGCAGCTTCGACTCCCCCCCGCTGAGGGTTGGGTCAGCTCCTGAAACAGATCGGGAGCGCGCCGTCCCGTCCAGCGGCAGTCCGAGGGGCGGGGCGGCGTCCGCGGGGCGGGCCGGAGGGCAGGCTGGGCGGCGGCCTGTGCGGTCAGCCGCTGGGCCGCCGGCGCCCGTCTCCTCCCGCCCATCAAGGGGCCTGAGGCTTTGGCCTTTCCTGGGGGTCGCTTCCTGACGGGTTCTGAAGACTGTGTCCTTGTGAAAGCCGGCCCGAGGCATTTGTGGCCATGCAGCGTCACCACGGACACGTTGGTCAGGGGCTGAGCGCTCCCAGGGACAGTCCCTGCCACGGAGGCCAGCTCCGCCGGGCCTGCAGGGGGGCAGGGCGGCCCAGGCCCACGCCTGCCCAGGGAACCGCCGCGTGGCCCTGTGCCCAGGAAGCTGCTGCTGCGGGCCGGTGCCGGTGCCGGCCCCCCTGGGCACTGTGCCCAGGCCCCCTCCCGGGGCCGCCTGGTCTGTGCAGAGGACCTGGCTGAGCTGTGGCCACCACATGCTCATCCCACAAGAATAAAGGGTTTGAGTCTTTTCTCTTTTTTTAAAAAAAGATTTTATTTTTGCATGGAACTGGGGTGAGACCAGAGGTGTGGGGGTGAGAGGGCTCCCCAGAGACAGAGTGGGGAGCAGCACAGGCGGATCCACTGAAATCCACTGCTGAGGGGGGCAGCGGGGAGACGGGAGGGGTCTGCCGTGCCCTGTGGAGGCCCTGGATTAAGTTTTTAAAAAGTGAAAGCAGAGGATGAGGAAGGACTGAACACAGGCGGTGGGGGGGGGGTGCCCCCACACAGGATGGTCCAGAACAGGCCAGCCCAGAGGGCCGGAAGGAAGTGGCCGGCAGTGGCAGCCCAGGACTCCCCACACGCGTGGTGCCGCCGACTGTCCCTCTGACTCTTCGGCTGAGCCGGACCACAGGGTCCTCTCCCGGTGGGCCCCTCCCTCCGGGCGGGCAGCTGCAGGCCCTGACCCGGCCCGCCGCCCCTCTGGCCATGTTTAGGATGCCCCTCAGGCTCTGGGAGCCCCGTGTACCCTGTGGCTTGGCCATGGGGCCAGGAAGGGGCAGCCAACTTGCATCCTGCGCTCGCCTGTCCTTGGGGCAGGCGGGTGGCGCTGTCCGGCCCTCCGGCCCTGCAGGTGACGAGGCCCACTGGAAGCCACAGAGCCGCCCGCTGCTATATATACTCTCCCGGGGCCCCCAGGAAGGGGCGTCGGTGTGTCCGGACTCGGTCAGGGCTGGGACGCCTGCCCCTGGCTTCCGTCCACACGCCTCCTGCTGTGGACACTGAAGACACGTCGGGGAATCCCAGCTGGCCAGGAGCGCCCTCTGCCTCTGGCGGGGCAGCTTGGGGGGTTCGCAGGAGCAGAGGCTGAGTCCCCTGGGCGCAGGGCCAGACCCTGGGAGGGAGGGAGCCGAGACGGCGCTGGGCCCTCTGCGAGGCCTTGGCTGGGCGTCTGGGCAGCCCCCAGAGGTCAGGCTGCACCTCCCACCTCCCTGCCCCGGAGCGCGGCCTGGACAGTCTGAGCCTCCAGGTTCAGGGCGGCCCTGGGGCGCACAGGAGACCCTCAGGCCCGCGGGCAGGAGGGTTGGGGGGCTGCGGGCGGCCCCTGCCCCGTCCAGTCCTGGTGGCTGCCTGGAGACGTGGGCTGGTGTCAGGGCTGCAGAGTGCCCGCCCCCCCAGCCTGCCAGGGCTGACTGCCACTGGCCCCCAGGCAGGAGCCCCCCCACTGGGCACCCCGCTGGTCGCCGGGAAGGTGTGTGGCCGCTGCCAGCACAGGCCCAGCGCCACCCGTGCATCCTGGGGGGGCCGCGGGGTGCTCGGCCCCGCAGCAGCTGAGGGCGCAGTAGTCGCTGCCGCCACCGCCCTCTGATGCCAGGGGCGCCCGCCCCGTGGGGCCTGCGGGGGCCCCGTCCTCCTGGGGCAGGTAGGCGGGGGGCAGCTCTGGGCCCTCCGGGGGGCCCTCCGGCAGCACCGAGCCCCCCTCCTGCAGGCCCGCTGACCACCAGGGCGGCGCCGGGTGGCAGGTGAGCGACGCGATGACCTCCGTGACGCCAGGCCCCTCGGTGTTGGCACTGTCCCTCCGCGGGCGCACGCCCCCTGCCCAGGTCTGCAACACAGGGGAGCTCCGCTGCACGTCCAGCACCGGCGCACGCACGCCGCCCGCCCGCAGGCGCCCCGCCCCCGAGAGCCCCCGAGCTCGGGCGGCGCGGCTGGGGCAGGGGGCGTGCCGGCCGGAGCCTTGTCCTCTGCCCCAGGAGGGCGCCCTGCTGCCGGGCAGCAGGGCAGTGTGGCCGGAGGGCAGGCCGCCCTGAGACCCCTGGGGCCGGCCGCACCGTGTGGGGAGCGTGAGCCAGGGAGGGGAGCCCCACGGCCCTGGACTGGTGGCGCAGGAAGGGGTGTGCCCCGAGGGGTTGCTGCCCCCCCGCAGGCAGAGGTCGTGAAAGGTCGCATTTCAGGCCAGTGTGGAGACAGCCGCTCAGTCTGTGGGGAGCCTGCCCCGCCCCACCTGGGAGCCCGGCCCCTACCTAGAAGCCCCCCACCCCCCACCTAGGACCCCGGCCCCCACCTGGAAGTCCCCGCCGTGCAGGCTGTACAGCGGCTGGAAGAAGGCCTCGGGCGAGGGCACGTTCTGGTACAGGGTCCTCTTCACCCTGCGGCCCGCAGGAGCAGTGAGAGACCCTGGGCACGCAGCCCCTCCCCGCCTGCGGGCGCCCGCGGTCAGCGCTAGCGCTCAGGTCGGCTGCGCTGGGCCTGGGGCCGAGGGCGGCTGCGCCCCCTGCAGGGCCGGCTGTGGGCTCGGCCGGGCGGCCGCGCTGCCCCCACCCGCAGAGGGTGCCGGCACCTCCGGGAACTCCATGTCCAGCGCAGACGCCGGCTGCCCCCACCTGACCCTCCAGCACCTGACCGGCTGGCCCGGACACAACTTGTCCCCCAGCCCCGCAGGCCCAAGTCGCCTCGCTGACCTCCCCGGGCCTGGCCCCAAGTCACCTCTCTGGACACTGGCTTCCCAGCAGATCCTCCGCCCCTCACGCCCCCGAGGTCTTTCTCAGAGGAGAAAGGCTTGTCGGGCCGCCCCTGGCGCCGGCCTGTGCTCCAGCGCCCGCCCTCGCTCGCTGCTTCGCCTCGCAGTCCTGCCCGTGCGCGCCGGTCCGTGCGCTCCAGGCCGCGCTCTCCCTGGGACCCTCGGCTGGGCGGAATCTCAGGGTCCTCCCCCAGACCAGAGCGGCCTCCGCGCCTCACCCCGCCCCCACTGAGACCCCCCAGGACGAGAGTGGGGGGCGCCGGCTGGCCCCAGCACACGCACACGTTCTCCCCACGGACACCCCTCGCCACCCACCTGGGCGACAGCTTGAACAGCAGGTAGGCCAGGCTGGTCAGCAGGAGGAGGATGGACACTGCGGCGAGGGCGCTGCTGGGCCGCCCCTCGGGGGGTCTTCCTGTCACGGAAGGGCCAGTGCTGCAGCAGCCCCGCCCGTCCTGGCCCTGCGGGCGCCGGCACCCTCCACTGCGCTGCCCGAGCGGGGTGTGGCTGGGGCTGGGGCTGGCCCTGGGGGATTGGCATCCGGAGCCCGTGAGGCCCGGGGTCGCAGAGAGAAGCACCGGGCAGGCGGCGCCCGGCCACCGGCAGCCCAGCGGTGGGGGAGGGGCATCGGCTGGGCCTTCGGACGGCCGCAGGGTGCCAGGGCCGCCAGGCCCGGCCCCAGGCTGCACCCACCTGGCCTCCGGGGCGCAGGGAAGCGAGCCGGCTGGCTCCACTCGCTCCACTGGCCCTGGTAGTGCCCCTCCTCCTCCTCGTCGGGCTCCGGTGGGGCCATCTGGACGCGTAGCCTGGCTTCGTAGGTGGCCCCGGGCTCTAGCTCCACGGCCTCCAGGACGAGCCAGGCCACCCCGAGGATGCGGCCCTTGTGCCGGGCCTGCTGTGGGGCGAGGGCAGCAGGTTCCGCCAGCGGCCAGCAGGGCCGGCTCGGGCAGGCCCCAGACGCCGCAGCCCCTGCTCTGCCTGTGCGCCCCGGCACCGCGGAGACCGCCGGCAGCGCCCGCCTCACCTCCCAGGCCTCCTCCTGCCGCTTGAAGGCCAGCTCGTAGCGCAGGAGCGAGCTCAGCGGCTGCAGGGCAGAGCTGACCGCCCAGGTCAGGACGCAGCGGCCAGAGCTGACATTGCTCTGAAAGTCGGAGGGAGGGTCCAGCTTCACTGGAACAGAGGGGCCGCGGGGGCGCGTGGTCAGCCACAGCCGGGGCTTGCCCTTGCAGGAGGCCCGCCTGGGTCGTCCAGGGGGATGGGATGGCGGTGACCTCTTCCAGCCCTGCAGCCAGACGGGGCTTTGGAGCTGGCCCCTCCTGTGGGGCTGCTGCTGGACCCCTCAGTTCTCCGGGGTCGCTGGGCGTGTCCAGTGGCTCCGGCTGCAGCGTTGTCAGCTGCACGCTGTGCCTCGCCCTGCCTTGCGGCCTCCAGACCCGCCACCCACCGCGGGCCAGGGCGGGGCTCACCGTGTCTGCGGGGCAGGAACTGCGGGTCCACCAGGCTGACCTGCTCCCGCCCGGCCACGAGGCGGCGCAGGGCGATGCTGAAGCTGTCAGAGGGCACCAGCACCTCCTCGGGCGGCAGCTTCACCGTGCACGCGCCTGCCCGGAGGACGCAGCTGTGTCGGCTGCCCGGCGCCTGGTTGCTGTAAGGACACGCGGAGTGGGGTCGGCGACGGGGCAGGGTGGGAGACATGCGGTGTGTGGGCGGGGCCTCGCTGTGTGTGGGCGGGGCCTCGCGGTGCGGTGCATGCGCCGGCCCCGCCCACCCCCTGCGCTGCCCTCCCTGCTCCCCGCCTCTCACTTGGTGAACAGGAGCCAGGCGTCCGGCCCGGGGTCCAGGCCGCCGCCCGCCCAGTGGCAGTCAATCTGCTGGATGAAGTTGGTGACGCAGACCGGGGTGCTGGTGCCGGGCTCGGGGGAGGCCCCCGTGGCTGCCTCGAGACAGGGCTGGGTGAGGGGAGGGGTTGCGCTGCCCACCGCGCCCCAGACCGCCCAGGGAGCTCCTCGAGGGCCCGGCTGGGCCACCCCTGCACAAGGGTGGACTCGGGACAGGCCGAGCTCTCTTGGGGCCAGGCTGCACCGGGGTGCCCGCAGCCGCCCGCCTGCTGGGGCGCGCTGCTCACCTCCCACTGGCCTCGGGGCCGGGCAGCCCCAGCCGGCGCAGCAGAGGCAGGTGAGGAGCCAGGCGCTCATGCCGCCACCGCCCGCTCCGAGGTCCACCTGCAAGGACGGGGCTGGTGGCCGGTGGGGAACTTGGCGGCGAGGCGTCTCCAGGGACCTGTGCCCTCTTCCCACGGGGCCGGGCGTGGGGTCGGGGCTTCCCCACGTCCACCAGGACACTGCTGCCCCCGGGGCCTGTGGAGTGCAGACCAGGGCCCATCCCAGGGCACTGGGCCTGCAGGCCAGGCCAGCGGGGAGCCAGGGGCTCCTGTGCAGAGGGTCCTTCCTGCTGCTGTGGCTCTGCCGGGGCCAGGGGTCAACGGGGGGCCGGGGGAGGAAGTCCTGGGTGCAGAAGGCTGCCGCCGCCCTTTTGCAGCCAGATGGGGCTGATATCGCAGCAGGAAGAGGAGCGTGGGGTTACACAAGGCCGATGGGCGATAAGGAGCAGCGGCAGGGCGCAGGCCTGCACGCGAGGGTCGCTCCCTGCCCTGGCTCCGCAGGGGCCACGCCTCCCCCGGAGGAAGCAGCACTGCGGGGTCGCGCCTGGCGCTGCAGAGCTGCCGCTGCAGACGCCGAGGGCCAGAGAGAGCTCCAGAGCTGGGGGCCAGGCACAGAGGCCACTTCCTAGTTGAGAACTGACCCGGCTGGGGGAGGGACACCCCCCCCACCCCGCGGCAGCTGCCCCAAGAGCAGACAGCTTGAAAGGAGGGGTGCAGCGGAGGGCGGCCGGCGGCAGCTGGCGCAATCATTCTTGGCGTGAGTGCCCCAGCCCCCACTCAGGCCCGGGGCGTTGCTGGTCACTGCCCAGAGCGCCTTGGGCATGGGGGGCCATCCCCAAGGCAGGGCCACCCCGTCCTTGGCCAGGCCCCCCGGCCTGAGACTCCCCGCCGGAGCGGGCTGGGGGTGGGGGGAGCGCCTGGCTGGCCCGACCACTCTGTCCCTTTTCAAGTTCCACATCTGCCCTGGCCAGGTGAGGATCCTGCCGGCTGACCACTGCCCCCAGCTGTCCCTGCTCTCCTGGGCGCCTGGCAGTGGGCTCCGCCTCTGGACCTGCACAGCGGCCTGCCGGGCTGCCCCCGCCCTGCCCAGCAGCCGCCTCTGTCAGGCGCTGGCTGGCCGGCCTGGCCCAGGGTCCGGCAGCGCCATCCGAGTCGGCCGCTTGCACCCACCTTCCACCGCTCGGAGTCAGCCTCACGCGGGGCGTTTGCGAGCAGGCGCCAGTCGTCCTCGCCCCCAGAGTGGTGCAGAGGTGGGGCAGCTGCTACTGGAGTGGACACATGTCCAGCAGGTCTTCTCTGTGCTGGGGGTGGGGAGCAGGAGGCCTGGACCAGGGACACAGGAACTTGGGGGGGGGTGCGGGGCGGAGCCAGCCGCTGGCGCTGTGGGAACCGCGCCGGCGGTGCAGGGCTGGGGGCAGGGGCCGGGCTGTGGGAAGGGGCTGAGCTGGGAGAGGGGAGGGCCGGACGGGAGGGGCTGGGTGGGGCGCTGGGGGTGGGGTCTGTCCCTGGGTCAGCCCCGCCCTCTGCTGGCCAGAGCCTGGGTCTTCATGCTGGTCCTCCTGCCCGGTGCCCAGCCCTGAACCCCAGCCTGCACCCAGCCAGCCTTGGGTGGAGCAGGGGCCAGCGGTGCCAGGACCAGGAGGGATGTGGGCACCGCTCCTTTTGGGGCCAGGCTGCCTGCACCCCCAGCTGCACTCTGCAGCCCCCGGCCAGAGCAGGCTGGTGTGTGCCCTGTCCTGCCAGCAGCCCCCGCCCCAGCCTTGGGGCAGAGGCGGCCCTGGGGGTCCCCACTGCCCTCTCCTCCCCTCCCTGCTGGGCTCTACTTTCCAAATCCAGCTGCACCCCTGCCCAAGGGGATGCCCCAGACTTCCGGACCTCTCTGTCCCGAAGCCCCCCACCCAGGTCTTGGCATCTGAAGGGACGTTGTTGCCCTGTGACCTGTGGGCCTGACCTCCTCGGCCGCTTGTGCCCGAGACCACCCGGCTCTGGAGCCCTCTCGCCCAGTCCCCAAGGGGTCAGCTTCGGGGCAGAAGTGGCCCATGGCTGGGAGACCTTGGCACACTGGGTGCCCGCCCCTTTGCCCAAGGGGCTCCCACCTGTGACTGGGCAGCTGCCGCTGGGGACACCAGGGCCAGACCGGGCTGTGCTCCGGGTTCCCTGACCGGGGCAGCCCCTGCTCCCGGACCCTGAGGGGATCTGCCCCCCAGACCTACCTCCCAGCCGCGCCTGTGGGGCCCTGGTGAGTCGAGTGGCCCCAGGCCCGCAGACCTAGAGGTGCCTGCCCCACGGCCTGCCTCAGCCAGCCCTGAGCCGGGGCACTCAGCCGCTCCTGCTCGCCGCCGCCCACGTCTGAACCGCGAGCAGGGGAGGCGGCGCCACTGCTGGCCCACATCCTGGGCGGCCTTTGGAGCCCCCACAGCGGGTGCCCACACAGGCCTGCCAGTGGGGACGCTGCCTCATCCCGGGCCCCAGGGGAGGCCAGCCCGGAGCAGCCCGCCCTCCTGTGCCCAAGAGCACAGGCGGGGGAGAGGGGATGCAAAGGGGTGTGATCTCAGCTGCAAAAAAGAGGAAAGGAAAAGTGGGGCCCCTTTTATTTCATCTCAGATCCGGCCCCAGGGCCAGGTAGGCACCAGCCTCGCCACTCCGAGCTCCGGTCTGCGCGCCACTGGACACCCCCGCCCCCCCTCCCCCCGCCAGCGCCTCAGGGCCTGCTGGTCGCCTGGGACCGGCGCACACTGCCGTGCGGGCGTCCCGTCACCCTCGGGCGGGGCTGGGGGACGTGGGGGCGGGAACTGCGGTTCTCTCAGCGCTGCAGAAACTGCACCTGGGCCGGCGAGGCGGCTGCTTTGGGCTCGGCGCGTGCTGCCTGCGGCCTGGACCCCGCGGGCCCTGCGGGAAGGCGCGTCGCTTCCGCGCCGCCGTCCGCTCGCTCGTCGGCGCCTGGGCGCGTCCGCGAGCCCCTGCGCGCTGCCGGGTAAGGCGTCTCTGGCCGGCGGGCGAGGGGCTGCAGCCGTGGGACCCGGACAGCCCCGGGCCCTCCCGACACCCTGGGGACACGGGGCAGTCGCGATCCTCTGGACGCGGATCCCCCAGCTCTGCCTACTGTCCCAGCTGAAGAACGCGGCCCGCCCCGGGGGCCCTGGAGCCTGCGCGCGGAGCCGCGACCCGGCGCCCGACTCCCGCAAGCCGGGAATCAGCTGCGCGGCCGCTCCCAGCACCGAGCGCCGGCCCCACACCGGTGCTGGACGTAGCAGGCGCAGGGGCGTCTACAGCCTAGTCCCAGCTCTCCGGGCCACGGGGCGGGCGCGAGGGGCCTGCACGCGACACCCGCCCCGCGCGGCAGCGGCGACGGCACGGCGGCCTCCAGTCCTGCAAGGCCGTCTGCGAGCAGTGTCGCTGCCGACATGGCCTGGGACTTTCTGTCCGAGCATTTTCAAACACAAACAGGCCGACGACATCGGGTTCCGGCTCCTCCGCGCGCCTGGGGGGCCCCGTGGGCCGAGGACCCGGCCTTGGCGTCGGGCCGCCCGCGTCCGCGTAGCCCGCCCGGCAGCCCCGTGACCGCCTCGCCGACCGGCGGCCGCACGGGGTCGGGGCAGAGCGGCGCGGTCCCGCCCCTGCGCACTTTCCGGCGAGGGCGGGGCCTGGGGTCCTCAGCCGTTGCTGCCAAATAACCCCGAGCAATTTCTTGAATCCAAACAGACGCGTTTTGCCTTCTCAGTGGTTCCTGAAATTCTGATTGACACTGCTGTTGAAGAAGACACGCGCTATTTGTCCCCATTTCACTTCGAGTTTCTAAATGGTCCCGCCACAGCCCGCCGGGGCCGCCCTGAGACCCCAGGTGTGTCCGGTCCTGCTAATGCACCTGCGCCCGCCGCGCCCCTCCCCGCCCCTGATGCGCGTGCGCCCCCCCAGCCCCTCCCCCCGTCCCTGGCTTCCTGGGGCCCAGTGAGGTTGTGCTGGTGAGAACCTGCCCCCCCAGGACCCCGGGGGCCCCCGGCTGCGTCGCGGGAGGACGAGGGGAGGGGGAGCATCTCCCTGCAGGCGGCTGACGGGAGAGGGTCCAGTCAGAGGAGGGGGGGAGGGCTGGTGCGGAGCACTGGGGGGATCTTGGGGGTTCATTTTTGGGCACGGGGTCACACAGGGGCTCAGTTTCATGCCTGAGCGGGACCCCCTGCTGGAAGCAGGTCCCCCACGTTTGCTCCCAGCTCCTTGTGGGCGCTGAGGAAGCGCCGCTGGTTCTGGGTGCTCCTCTGCTCCGAGGCCTCATGCCTATTGCTGTGGGGGACACTATTGTTGGGGGCGACTAAGATTCTCTGGGGTGACACCCCTCCCCGCCGGAGGGGGGCAGGAGGGGATTCAGGAGGCAGGAGGGGAAGGACCATGCTCAGCCCCCCAGTCTGCACAGCCCCACCTGGGCTCTGCCGCTGCTAGGAAGGGGCCTCCCTCCGCCCACGGAGGCTGAAAGAGAAGGTGGAACTCGGCTGGCCTGGGCATCCCCCCACCCCTGGGGCTTCTTAGAAGGTGGAGATTAAACCCCCCTTGCCCCTCCAGGGAGGGAGGCTCAGGTTGGGGTAGAGCAGACGCCCCTCCCGTCAGAACTGCCATAGGCTTCATGACTCACTTTGCCTGCAGTCGAAATTCCTCCGAGTCTGTTTTTGGAATCTTTGCCTCAGAATAAAATCCCTCAGACGGCTTCCTGCTCAGGTCCTCCATGTAGTTATCTTACCTCCTTCACCCGCCCCGCCTGTGGGACCTGCCCTTTTCCACCCAGACCCGCTTCCCCTTTCCTGCCCCTGCCCCTGCCCCTGCGTCTGACCCTCCCGTCACAGCCTGGGGCTCAGGACAGCTCCTGTCTGGGGCCTTTCTGGGGTCCCCTTTCACGGGAGAGGGGGCACGTTTCCCCTGGCTTGAGGGCCGGCTGCAGAGCAGACATGTTTCCTCACCCTTGTAGCCGACGCCTCCAGGGCTTTCAGCCCAGGGAAAGTGAAATTTCTTCATGATTTTACTTGGATTATACAACAACTGAGGACATGTGGCTGGCGGGCAGCACTCTCGGCTCCACGGAATGTCTGGGCTTTGCCGCCTTGAGTGCATGAGCTGGAGACAACCGTCAGCTCCGAGTTGGCCCTGAGGTCCTTTCTGTCTAGATGCGTGATCCCTCCCTTCCTCCCGCAAGGGCATTCCCAGGCCATCTGCTAAGACGCACCCCCCCCGCCTCTTTCCAGCCCTCCCTCCATCACGCCTGCCCCCCCACGTGCCACTCCCTGCATCGCCGTCCACACCCCACGGCTCCGTGGCCAAGTGGGCAGGCGGTGGGGTGAGCCCTGGCCGTTCTCGCTCCAGGTAGTGTTACAGAGCAGGGAGAGGGGCACCCCAGAACCCCCAGACCTGCCCGCTCAAAATAGGTTCTGCCATATGCCACATTAATACAAAACATACCACACCTTTAGTGGAAAGAAACTTTAATATAATTAGAAAATACAAAGAATATAGTTTTCTGAATCAAGCACCCAGTGTTATCCAACCCCTCATGGGTGAAAGTCCACCCAAATGGGACTGGCCCAAAGCAAGGCTCAAAAGCCTGTCCCCAAGTCTAAAACACCGTTTGGCAGGAACCCATGGAAAAGGGTCAGAAACAGCCAGACAATTCTGGGAGCTAAAGAGCAAAATCAAAACCAATATCAATGTTGCCATAGTCCCCTCCCCACGGGTCTCTCACCCACATCGGTTTCAATCAGTCCAGGCCAGTGCAGCTTCTTTACATGTTTCTCTGCCCCATGTGCCTCTTCCGGCCTCCATCCTGCTTCCTTCCTTCTCCAGTCTCCTGTGTGTTGTGTCTTGTTCTCTCCTCCAGCTTCTTATGTCCTGCTCAGCTCCACTCTATCTTGGGTGGGGCAGGGAACCTGGAACACTCCCTTTTCCCTTGGGACCACCCTGTTACAGTAGCTTGGTCCTTCCTCCTCTCGGGTGGTCTAGACACCTCACCCTGTCCCAGCGGCCATGAGCACAGAAGATCTGGCCACCTACGTGTGTCCTCTTCGCTGACTTCACAGTGTTGGACAGTTTCCGGGTGCCTGTGCATCTCCTGGGGATCCCCAGTCAGTGCAGGTCTGACCCAGTGGGCTGCTCAGGGGCCAGCCCCGGCCTCTGTGTCCTCTGTGCCCAAAGAGCAACCTGCCAAGGCCTGACGGTTTTACACATCCAGCCCCCCCTGCCCTGGGTCCTCCTGACGGGTCCCCCCACTCTGCCATCGGCCCCCGGGGATGCTCCCCACTCCCCTGCCTCTGGGCTCAGCCTCTCCCAGGTCACAGCACAGGGGGTGCTGCCCACTGCGTCCCGCGGAACCAGACTCCCCCACCCCTCCGCCACCAGCAGGCCCAGGCTGGGACTTCATTGTGAGTCTTTGGGAGCCCTGACGGGAGGACGGGCCTCACGCTGGGGACCCCCTTGACAGTCCTGCTGCACTGTGGTGTTTGGAAATTCAAAGGGAAATAGAAGCCAATAGCCCATGTCGTCTCCAAAGACAGTGACAGCCTAAAATTCTAAGAGAAATGGGGAGGGCTCGAGTGTCCACACAGTCTCGGGTGGAAATGTCGTTTAAGGTGTCAGTTTTTTTTTAAAGATTTATTTATGCCTACAAGCTGGGGTACAGGTCTGAGGCGTGGGGCGGGGAGAGGGCTCACCAGAGACAGAGTGGGGACAGATCAGGCAGATCGACAGAAACACACTGCTGAAGGGGCAGCAGGCGAGGCAGGACAGGTCTGCTGCACCATATGGGAATCTCCCCGGCCGGGTGTCAAACTCGTGTTGCTGCTGCCGACAGCTCCACAGTGCAGAGCTTAACTGCTGCGCCACCAGGGAGGTCCTAGGGTGTCGGTTTTGGGTGGTTTGTGCACAGTTCCATGTCAAACTTGCTCAAATGGGTGGAGCTTTAAATTAGAACATTTGTTATCATTGCTGCCGCCTTGAGAGTCACTGTGTGAAAAAAATAAAGGGCCCAGAGAGACGTTGCCAAAGGCGTCTGCAGCGTCTTCCTGATGTTCTCGCACTGACGGCTGATGTCAGTTCATCTCGAGTGAAATATTTTCAGCTAAAGATATTATTCCCCTTTTAAGGAAGTCACTTTAGATATGGTTGGCATTCTGTGGTTCCTTTTTTTTTTTTATTTTTTATTTTTTTTATTTTTTTATTTTTTATTTATACATACAAGCTGGGGTACAAGCCAGAGCTGTGGGGCGGCGAGAGGGTTCACCAGAGACAGAGCGGGTAGCAGAACAGGCAGATCAGAACTACACTGCTGAGGGGAGCAGCGGGCGAGGCAGGAGAGGTCTGCCGCACCATGTGGGATTCTCCCCGGCCGGGCGTCGAACTCGCGTCGCCGCTG
>PVIJ01014742.1:0-39283 GCA_004024925.1 Scalopus aquaticus
CAACATCACTTATAATCAAGGAAATGCAAATCAAAACCACTATGAGATACCACCTCACACCTGAGAGGATGGCACACATTAAAAATACAGGCAACAACAAATGCTGGAAAGGATGTGGAGAAAAAGGAACTCTTCTACACTGCTGGTGGGAATGTGAACTGGTCCAACCACTATGGAAAGCTGTATGGCGATTCCTCAGGCTGCTAAACATGGAGCTTCCATAGACCCAGCAATCCCACTTTTGGGAATTTACCCAAAGGATACAAGAACACTAATCCGAAAGGATACATGCACCCGTATGTTCATTGCGGCACTGTTCACAATAGCAAAGCTATGGAAGCAACCCAGATGTCCAAAAATAGATGACTGGATCAAGAAAATGTGGTACATATACACAATGGAATACTATTCAGCATGGAAAGAAGATAAACACATGCAATTTGCAATGACATGGATGGAATTAGAGGGGATCATACTCAGTGAAATAAGCCAGAAAGAAAGAGAAAAATATCGAATGGTTTCACTTATAACAGGATTGTAGGGAGGCCGAGTGGGAGAGAGACAATGAGTGGGGGTGTGGGGGAAGGAGGGAGGCGGAGAGAGGGAAGGAAAAGGGCACAAAATGGAATAGAAAAGAACACAAGGGACCATGGAGATGGATCACGTGTGAATTGGTGGTGGGCTACCCAAGGGGTATACAAAATGTGAAAGACATAAATAACAATAAAAATTTATATTGTTTAAAAAAAGTGGTGTCCTGCAAAGCTGACTGCTGTGGCTGTAGCTGTGGGGGGTACAGGCAGGAGTGTTGTGGTGAGCCAGGCACATGTGGTCCCCAGTGAAGGAAGCAAAACTCAGCAAAGCATCATACCAGGCACCTATTTCCTCAATTTAAAAGAAAATGTAGTGGCTTAGAGCCAGTTATTGACCACTACCAACAGAGATTTCTCTAGAGAGTAGCAGCAAGACATCTTTCTGAAAGGATTATTTTGTTGTCATTGACAGTTGCAGTAGCATAAGACTATACCTTTAAGGTGGAGAAATGGAATTAGGAGCAATGAAATGCTATGGTGGGTTTGATGAAGTAAATTGACTCCTAATGTGATGTTATTTCTTTACTGACACCCCCATTCTCCATGGTTAGCTGAACAGCTTTTGAAACTATTTTCTTTCAATGACTTTCCCTCTATGTCCACATAAAGCTACATTAACTGAAATAACATGAAAATATACCATTTAATCCTAAAAAGTCCAGAGCAGCACCTCTCAAATTTTAACATGCTTACAAGTCTCCTGGGGATCTTGTTACAGTGCAGATTCTGATTCAGTAGGTGTGGGATGTATCCTGAGAGCCTGTATTTTAGAAGTTCCCAGATAGTATTTATGCTGTTAATTCATGGCCATGGATCATACTTTGGATGAAAAGAGTATAGATGACCCCTCTTCCATAAGCTACATGATAAGTGATTGATCTCTTGCAAGTTGCTACTAAGAAATAACAGCTATAATCATTATTTCAAAATCTTCAACAATAGAACTTTAATATTGGAGAAATTATGTAGTTCGATGTTATCTTAGTCCAGCCAGGCAGCCTAACAGAAATACCATAGGTAGGGTGCTTTATAAACAACTGAAACTTATTCCCCACCATTCTGGAAAGTGGGAGTCTAAGATCATAGTGCTGTCATGTTTGAGTTCTTGTGAGGGCTCTCTTATAGTTTATAGACTTTGACTTCTCATTGTATGCTAACATGGCAGACAGCAGAGAGAGGAAGCAAGCACTAATAAGGGGACTAATTCTGTTTATGAGTGCTCCACCCACATTACCTCACACAATCCTAATTACTTCACAAAGGTTTCACCTCATAATACCATAACATTATGTGTGTTGAGGAAGGGGAGTGACTAGTATTTCACCATATAAATTTTAGAATTATGCATTTATTCATAACAAATGTCCATATACATAGTTTCATTCAGCTTCTGTTTGAATGCTTGTTAGTGATGAAGAATTCACTACCCCACCAGACTGTCCATTCCACTGGTTAACAACTCTGGTTATCTTCACAAAGGAAGGGCCAAACTATAGCAAAGCCAAGTTTAAATGTACAAAACTTATGAATCATAGTGCATTTTTAAAAAATCATATCTGTCACTTATTCATTGCCCAAATAATCTGTAGAATGGGTTTCTTCATTTTACAAATAAATTGAATCTCAGAATAGCTATTTACCAAGGATTTACAGCTATCAGGTAGCAGAGTCTGAACTAAAACCCAGATCTTTCTGAATCTAAGTTAATATTCTTTGCACACTACCATTGCCTTTCAAAATTTGATTTGGTTTCTTTCAGATATTTTAAATGTCTAGATTACCAACATAGTTTTTCAGCCAGGACCTCTACCTATTCCTTCTATTCTTTTTATTCATTCTTGTTGGGTATATATATTTTTTTAAAGTTTTAATTGTATTATTCCCACATTCAAGAGCCTACTAATAGCTTCTAATTATCATTCACACCTTATTATCCACTGTTACCCACAGTAAACTGCCATTTTTGACACTCCAGTCTCCTCTTCCTTTTTTTCACATCCAAATGATTTGTTTTTTTCTCAATACTTTAAATGCTACAAATTCTTGAAGGCCTAGATCAAGTCCTTCTTTCTCCATGAAGTTTTACCAAGACGTCATGAAATTTTGCTTTCTACATGTTTTCCTTAATCACAGATTCTATCATATCATATTGCTGTCTAAGCATTTACATTTGTTCAGACTCATTTCCTCCTCGTTTATGAACTGCCAACGTACAGGTTATATGTAATTGATTTTCCAATCCAGCTCAGTTTACACCTCTAAAATATCAAGTGTTTTATTTTTATACTTTTTATAGTTGGCTATTATACATGATGTCAGAACAGGATTTTTTTTTAAAAAATCTGTATTTTTGGCATTTCTAAAAGTAATGCTTGTCAAACACATTAATTAAGAAACATATATTCATTATAAAAATACTGCTTAAATTAAAAAGCATTTATCAATTTATAGTAAAAAGAGGAATGGGATTGGGATCATAAAACCTGGCTTTTAATCCCAAATCCCTGCTAATGAGCCATGCAATCTGGAGAGAATTTTTAAAATTTCTCTAAAATTCAACTTCCTCATTTCTCTATAACATGGGGCCTATTATAGGTTTTATTCTGCTCAAAAATTTTACTCCATTGTATAATTTGAACTTTATGACTACTTTATCTTGAATACTTTGGGGATTTGTTTATAGATAATGTTAAGGATTTCTTAGACACGAACATTTTCCATGTTGTATTTGTTTTATATACACATTGAACTGAATTCCCATGAGCTTCCCCTACTCCCCGCCCTGCCAAGCCCTTTCTCTATCCAGTTATTATTGAATCAACTATGAATGTTTATTCATATCAGATGCAGAGTTATGAACATTATTGGATAAAGATCCAGAATTTACAACATCCTTTAAATTCCTGTTTGTTTTCCCAATGTTTCCATAGCTAATGCTATGTTTTATTTTTCTTCATTACCCTGAAACATTACTTTACCTCAGATATGATAGCTACATAAAATTTTAAACATTTCTTAAATTTTTTCTGCGGATTTGTGGAATTGAATTGTGGAAGACTAGTTTTGAATTTATAGGTTCCATTTATAGTAGAACTGATCAAAATCATTGTTATCACAGGATACTTTCTTACTCAAAAGTGACACTGTGGGAGATGATATGTACCGCCCACGATTTGATTTATGGCCAATTCTCTTAGTCATTCTGTAGGTAGACAAGTGTTACCAGAAAGATACCAGAAAATTGGTATTATCAGGGCAGGACTTGAGGAGACCTCTGTCATTTAGGGGATGACAGATCAAAGTATGGTGTAGCTTTGCAATGAGATCTAATAATTATTACACATTAACATTGGCACAGAGAAGATTCTGAATAATTATAGCTAGTACTCCACTTTTGCTCAGGAAGGCCTACAGATTTAACACTCCGTCCGACCTCATCTGACATTAATTACACACTGTTTGAAGGTAGGAAACAGCTGCTGAAAAATACACAATAAAGAATAAGCGGCTGTCATTGTGTCTTGTAGTTTGCTGCCAGTTGCCAATCTGCTGAGGAAGAACATCCAGAAATGATCTCTCTACCCCAAAATGGTTTATTATGTTTAAAGACAGCAGTGAGATGGAAAGGAATTTTTCTTGATTATTCATTTTATGTATACAGCATGACTCATAAGAAGTTGACTTTCCTATTGCATATTGCATAGCATTGGACATGCATAGCATGTTTCTTAAAGATTAAGTTAAATTTCTTTTTCTGGTAATAATTTTAAAGCAAGTCATTTCAGTAAATAGATAGGTTTTACTTATTCATCTACATTTATCATAACAAATTGACTAGATAATCCATATTTTAATAATGGTAACTTTTTCTGTAAGTGAAGAAAAAATAAGAACTTTCCTTACATGAATTTGTGTTAGTGAATTTATGTTCCTGAAGAAAATGTTTAAAACTTTTTACTGCACATACCAAATAAGAGATAAATTAAATTATGTTGGTTTCACAACTCTTTTCTATTGCTTTGAGTAGACTTACTTGGATTCTTTATGTCTACTTGTAACTACTTTAAACATTATATTGATTTATTTTATTGTTTGCAGGTTTGTTGAGAAATACTTGCAGTACGTAAACTTGTTTAAATTTTAAATTAGTGTATATGCTATTGTTTTGGTGTTGGTGATTTCCTTGAAACCAACCATGAGTAGTCTATTGAAAAATGAATAGTTACCACCCTGAGAAGACACAAAAAAATGTTTATCGTTGTACATTTTTAAGTAAAAAAAAAATGAAAATAACAATTATTACTCTACTAAAATTTTTTTCTGGTATCTGTATAAAATTGTAAAATCACATCAACACTAAATTAATAGCGGTCACTTTAAAAAATTTTAATCTATAGCTTTGTGAGTTGTGAATAATAGCTTTCTTTAAGGTTGATTTAAAAGAAATCAAATGATTATTAAAAGAAATTTTGGACAATGATTAAATTATGATTTAAAATTATTAAAATAAAATCTAATGCAAATTGGAAAATATCTAGCAAAAAGAGATGGTATGGTAAAAATTTTTTAAAATAATTTTAAGAAATCATAAATTATTTAAAAGAAATCAGCATGAGACAATTAATTTTAACTGTGTTGTTTGATGAATTTGGACATTTTTTTTATAGCCATATATCCATCACCACAATTAAGATACAGAAAATTTCCAAAAACTAAAATTCCCACCGGCCCTTTCTAATCCATGCTTTCCTTCCATCTCCAATTCCAGGCAACCATCAATTTGCTTTCAGCCAAATGCTTTGCCTTTTGCAGAATTTAATATTAATGAAACCACATGGTCTTTTGTGTTTGACATGTTTTCATTTATGTTGGGTAATTATCTAGATTGTTGTGTTATATAGAGCTGTCTAACTTCATGAGGCATGACAAATTATTTTTTATATGATGTCAAGTATGGATCCAGGTTAACTTTTTTTTCATGTGGATTTATAATTCCTTTGGCAATATTTCTTTTAAATAAAGGCTATTCTTTCTCCATTGAATGTCTTTATGCTTTTTTTGTTACATGTATGGGTCTACTTTTGGATTTTTTCTTCTAGTTCATTGATCTATGTGTCTAAATTTTTGTCAGTACTATACTGTTTTGATCACTGTGAGTTTCTAACATTGCTTCTCTTTCTAAAAATTGTTCTAGCTCTGTTGTTATTCCATATGAATTTTAGATTCAGCTTGTTAATTTCTAAATAAAAATATCCTGCTGGAATGTTGATTGGGGAGAACTGACATCTTCACAAATTTGCCTTCTATTCCATGAATATGGAATATATTTATATTTATTTGATCTTTTTTGATATCTTTTATCAACATTTTACAATTTTCAGCTCTTAAATAGTTTGTATAGCATACAGTTTTGACATAGTTTGATAGAGTGAAGCCTAAGCATTGCATGTTTTTGTTTGTCTTTTGTGAGTGTGCTGGTGTAAATAGTACTGCATTTTTAAACTTTGATTTGCTAGTTTATACAACTACAATAAGTTTTTGTTTATTGACCTTGTATCTACAACTTTGCTAAAGTCATTAAGTAGTTTCATGGATTTTTTTTTTAAGATTTATTTATGCATACAACCTGGGGTACAGACCAGAAGTGTGGGGCGGTGAGAGGGTTCACCAGAGACAGAGTGGGGAGCAGAACAGGCAGATCAACGGAAACACATCGCTGAGGGGAGCAGTAGGCGAGGCAGGAGAGGTCTGCCACGCCATGTGGGAAGCTCCCGGGCTGGGCCTCGAACTCTCGTTGCTGCTGCCGACAGCTCCACAGCACAGTGCCTTAAGCACCGCACTACCAGGGAGGCCCTTTCATGGATTTTTAAATAGGCTATTTGGAATTTTTCCAAAGAGACAATCATATCATCCATGAATATAGACAGTTTTATTTTCTTCCTTCCAAGGTATATCAACTGATTAATTTACCTTATTGCACAGGACAGAACCTACAGTTCTCCAGTATAAATATGAATAAAAGTGATGAGAGTGAAAAATCTATGTGTTGTTCTTTATAGTGGGGGAACACATTTGTGTGGGGTTTTTTTGTTGTTAAATATTAAATGAAGGTCTTTTTGGGAGGGGGGAGGAATGCTTTTTATCATGTTGAAGAAGTTACTTTTTATTTCCAGTTTGATGGGAATCCAATATTTTTGTTCTCCTTTAAAAAAAAAAAAAACACCACAAAAGGGCCTCCCTGGTGGCGCAACAGGTTAAATGCAGCACTATGAAGCTGGCCAGAGCCCCTGCAGCACGTGTTTGATACCCTGCCAGGGAGATTCCCACATGGCACAGCAGACCTCTCCTGCCTCGCCTGCTGCTCCCCTCAGCAGTGTACCTCAGTCGATCTGCCTGTTCTGCTCCCCAATCTGTCTCTGGTGAATCCTCTCACCAGCCCATACCTCTGGCTTATACCCCACCTTGTATTCATAAATAAATAAATCTTAAAAAAAAACACAAAGTAAGCATTACTAGTAATTGGAATATTAGAAAATTATTTACCTTTATATATTTACCACTTTTTGCTTACCATACTTCTTGCATCTCAAGGTGTTTCTTTGGTACTACTTGTTTGTCATTTTTTTAAAGTGTGTCTTTTATAACTTCCTTTACTATCAGCATGTGGGTTGTAAATCTCTTAGGTTATATTATCTGAAGATATCTTTATTTCCCTCTTACTCTTGCAATATAGTATTTGTGAGTGGGGACATATTTCTAGACTAAAATTATTCTCTTTGATCACTTTGAAGATAAAATATAAAATCTTATAATAAGATTAGTGAAGATAAAATTTTCCAATTGTGTGAAAAGAGTGGGCTTATTGTGAAAATAGAATTAGTGAGTCATCTGAGTTTGTCTAGCTGATTGACTAGACACTTTAGGGGTCTGGCTCTATAATTAAAATCTTTGCTTATCTTAGTTGTGGTTTGGCATCACTTGTTGGTGACCATCTGCTTCAAAATAAATGCCAATGGTGCCAATTCTGGATCCTGTCATACTGGCTAGAGTTTCTAGGTCAGTGCTGGCAATTATGGTGTTCTGTTTAACTAAGGCCCATCTAGACAATCTAATAAAAGGAGGTGAGGCTAGAAGGATACTTACTGGCAACAAAAGAAGACTTACCCTCTGACTCTTTGTTTCCTGAGATAGGGGCTTTCTAATTTTTACCCAGTTACCCTTCCCTCCACATCTTCTACAGCATCCACTCAGATGATTAGTTTATCCTACCCAATTTGTGAATGGAGATTAGACAGAGGCAGTTAATCATTCATTACTAATTATTAATTTGTGATTAATCATCAATTATACTCCATCTAAATTCTTATTATAATGGGCTTATAACCCTGGGATTTCACTCATTATTTTACTGTCTTATGGCTTCCATTGTTCCTACTTAAGCATCTGCTTTCAGTCTAATTGCTTCTTTGTAGGTTACCTGCCTTTTTTCCCCTCTGGACGCTCTAGAGCTGTCTTTTTCTTTTGTGTTTTGGATTTTATGACAGGTCTAGAAATAGATTTCAAAATTTACCCTCCTTCTGATACTCTGTACTTGTTGAATCTGTGCATTCAAGTCTTTCCTATAGTCTAGTACTGCTTTTAATTTTTCAAAACCTATCCTTCTTGGCATCTGATTATATGTCAGATCTTCTCAGTCTAACTTCTCTAATGGCTTGACATTTTTTTTATGGCCCAATGCCCTTATCATTCTCTGTTTATTCTGGATAATTTTCTTAGCTATTTTATGGCGTACAAACCTGTGTTTATTCTGCCACTTGACCTATCTACTGAGTATTTTCTTGTCAATAAATATAAAATTTTTAGAAGCTTCATTTTATTCTCAGTTTCATCTGCTTAGTCATTGCTATAGTTTCTTGTTGCTTGCTCACCATTATGATTCTATTTCTTATTTCTTTAAATATGTTCTAAATATTCTTTATCTCAACGTTAAAATTTTAATATGTGAATTTCCTGAGCGTTCTAAATATTTATTTCTTCTGATTTCTCACTAGTGGTGACTTGCTTCTTTTATGCCTGGTGATTTTTTTTTAACCATAGCCTATATTTTCTTGATCTTAATCCAGGAATCTTGTGGTTTTAATTGGGGCTATTTTTCTCTGAAGAGTATTTGTGTTTGATTTTGCTAGCAGCCTAGGAACAATACCTAATCTATAACTACTTTAGTCTTTTTCAGTTATAGTAGTAACTTAGAACTATCATCTTATCACCTTAGAGTAACTTCTTTATATCACTATAGACTTAAGCTTTGTTTTCTGAGGACATTCCATTTATGGGCATTTTCTCAGGTTGATCCATTTATTATTGATTATTTATAATCAATAATCAGTTTTGTTTATTTGAGGGGGCATAGCTGGAAGAAGAGTGGTCAAGAAGACACAGAAATTATCCCTCCTTTCTTCAAGTTTAGCAATGCACAGAATCTTAACAGAATCTGGTTGTTTTGCAGTATGAGGGTGTCCCAGATGATTTAGCTCATAATTCCATTGGGGCAGAAATCTCTTTTAGCTTATTTTTAAAACATCATTTTTATTTTTAGAACATATTTAGATTTACAGAAAAGTTTACGATGTAGTTCAGAGTTCCCATATATACTGTTATCTCTATTATTAACATCTTACTTTAGTGTGGAACATTTGTTAGAATTAATGACCCATTATTAATACATTATCACTCACGAAAGTCCATAACCAGAACAGTCTGAATTGTTCAGATTGTTCTAGTTATTACCCTAATATCTTTTTTATATTCCAGGATCCTATCTAGGATACCATTTTACACTTCATTGCCATGCCTACCTGAGACTCCTTTGGTTATGACAGTTTCTCAGATTTTTTTCTTTCAGATGACCTTGATAGTTTTGAGAAGAATTGATCAGGTACATTATAGGATGCTTCTCTATTGGAGTTTTCAATTATTAAAATAAATGTAACACAAAATTTACCATTTAAACTATTTTTAAGCATACAGTCTAGTGGCATTAAGTATTTGCATAGTATTATGCCAGGATAACAATTATTCATTTCCCAAACTTTTTCATCACACCAAACTGAAACTCCGGACCCATTAAAAAGTAATTCTTCAAAGGGTCAGGAAAAAGACAATACTTGCAAGCTGGCTATAGACCAGAGGCCTACAACAGGGCAGCGGGAGGGAGAGTGGTCAAAACAGGTCAGAGAAGAGTACAAGGGACTATGGCAATGGATCACGGGTCTATAGCAGTGGGAGAAATACAGGGACTACACTGGAGGGGAGAAATAAAATATTGTCCCCAAATTAATAATAATATAAGAAAATACATTAAATTAAAAAAATGAAATAGACATAGAATTAAAAAGCAAACAACAACAAAAAACAACTAAACTTCCTCAATCATCTCTCTCCCCCACACTCTGGTAAACTTTATTCTATTTTGCTGTTTTTATTTTTTTATTTTTTTTATATAATAATATTTTTATTGTTATTTATGTCTTTTACATTTTGCATTCCCCTTGGGTAGCCCACCACCAATTCACCCGTGATCCATCTCCATGGTCCCTTGTATTCTTTTCTATTCCATTTTGCTGTTTTTAAATTTACGTAGTCTAGGTACCATATAAGTAGAATCTTACCCTGTTTGTCTTGTTGTGTCTGCCTTATTTCACTTAGCATGTTCTCAAGGGTCATCCATTTTATAACATATATCCAAATTTCATTTGTTTAACAGTGCCAGAGTTTTTGTTATTGTTAATTCTATGGAATTTTCTCCATAGATACTCATGTCATCTCTGAACAAAGATATTTTATTTCTTTCTTCCCAATCTCTGGACATTTTATTTCCTTTTCTTGTTTTATTACTAGCTAGATCTTTAAGTAAGATAAAGATAAGAATGGTGACAGATAGGATCCTTACCTTGTTGCTGATATTAGGGGGAAAACCATCCAGTTTCTCACAGTCAAGTATGATATTAACTGTAGTTTTTTTATAGACATTCTTTATCAAGTTGAGGATGTTCTTGTTCCTGAAATTTTTACCTGAGAATTTTTACCATGAAGGCTGTTGGATTTTCCCCCCAAACTTCTGCTGCATAAATTTATATGTTCACCTGATTACTCATGTTTATCCTGAATGTGCTGAATTACATTGATTGAGTCTAAAATATTAAACCATCTTTATATATCAATAATAAGTCCAGTTTGGTTGCATTTTATAATTTTGCATGTTGTTGAATTTGATTTGCCAATGTTTGTTGAAAATTTTGCGTTGACATTCATGAATATCATTCTCTAATTTTCTCTTCTTATACTGTCCTTTACTGAACTCTTAGAATAAGTTAGGAACTGTCCCCTTCTTTTTTCCAGAAGAAATTCAATTTCTAGAGAACTGGTATAATTTCCTCCTTAAATGTTTGGTAGAATTCATCAGTGAAACTATCTGGGCTTTTTTTCCTGAGAGTTTATTGTCTCAGCCCTTGACTGCTCAGAATGTCTGTTTCTCCTTGTATAAGTTTTGGTAGTTTGTGTTTTTAAAGGACTTTGTCCATTTTATCTAATGCATTAAGTTTGGAGGTATGAATTCTTTATAGTGTCCATTTATTATCCTTTTTATTTTCATGGGATCATTAATGATAATCCCTATTCCATTTCTGATACTGGTATTGAATTTTTAAAACTTCTCTACTATGATATTATGACATCTTAAAAAAAAAAAACACAACTTTTTGAATGTGGAGAGACTGTCACTCCTGGGGCTACCAATTCTCTGAGGTGGCAAAGTGTTTCCTCTGGAGACTACCTTTGCTATGCAAACTAAACAACCCAGAGTTATAGCTCTGCTTTGTGTCCTGTAAACCCAGTAGGAAATATTCCTGTGCCTTAACCATCCCATGGCCAGATATCAATCAACTAAGAACAAGCCCTATGCCTCAAGGACTGCCAAATTATTTAATAGTCAATTCTGAATGATTTCTCCTGTCCTGCCTCACTTTTCCTGCAATAGCTCCACTAAAGGTTCTAGTCTAGGTTCCCCATCTCTACCCTTCCACATCCCCACTCCTGTTTTCAGCCTCTTCAACCACCTGAAACTTTCTCATGGCATTTGTGATGTGTGTGCCTCTTGTTTCTAGATTCTTTGAATATGATAAATTTTCTTTTCCTGAGTCTCTTCTATGTCTCCTCTTGTGGTAACACCTGACCAACCATCAAATAAAGGAATACAGAAATGGTGATTTTGTGTCTTCTCTCCTTTTTCCTTGGTTAGCATGGCTAGAGATTATTGCTTTTATTAATCTTTTCAAAGAGCTGGATTTTGGTTTCTGTAATTTTCTCTATTTTTTTTTTTTTACTATTTTCAATTCTACTGACATGTGTTCTAATTTTCACTATCTTCTTTTGCTCTGTTTAAACTTCAGTTGCTCTTCTTTCTTTCATTGCCTAGGATGGAAACTTAGATATTTTTATTTTAGATTTTTCTTCTGTCATCCATAATAATGAAATTTGGTCAAGTTACAGCAACTGGGTTACAACTCTTATGCCTCAGCAGTAGTATTACAGCTCCTGCTTTAGAACTTGAGTATTATGCTCACAATTCCCATGTTACAGCTGAAGTATTATAGCAAATGTCTATTTGGGGCTTCAGGACTGCAATCTGGAAGATACAGACTCTAAGAGTACTTGAGCTGAATGCCCAAGCTCTGAGGAGAGCATGCTTATCTAGGCAAAAGGATAGTGTAAGGTCCACTTCCTGCAAATGAGGTTGTAAGTCAGTGGGATTCTGATTGCCAGAAAGTTTGTTAAACCAAGATTGGTTGAATTTTAGTCCATGGTTAAACTTGCCAGGGTTGTTTCAATTCTTCTCTGTGGACGTGTCTATGCATGCCACCACATGTTTGGGAACTTACATGTGCATAGGACCTGATCCTCCAGAGCCTCTCAGTTTGTTTGGTTGTTTACCCAGACTGAGGATGCTTCTATGTTTGTTTTTCTCTTTTCTTTTACTTATCACTTCTGTTCTGATATATGTAGTTGATGCTAAGCAGTTTGTGAATGCTTTGCATTTGCTTTATCCTACAAAATTTGATGAGTTGTATTTTCATTTCAAAAATACTTTTTAATTTCTCTTGAGACTTCTTATTTGACCTGTGAACAGTCATGTATTGCTTAACTATAGGGATATGTTCTAAAAAAAAACTGTTCATCATTGTGCCAAAGACAGAGTATACTTAGACAAACCTGGAATGTATAGTCTACTACACACCTGGGCCCTATATGGGGACAACAAATGTAAATGTAGTCTGTTGTTGACTGAAATGTATATGCAATGCATGACTGCATTTATTAGAAGTGTGTGTTTAGTCTCCAAATATCTTGAGCTTTTCCACCTATTTTTCTGTTATTGACTTCTAGTTTAATTCTGTTGTGACTTTAGAACATAGTTTATATGATTTCTCATATAGGTTGAATTGAGCTACTTCATTCAAGATATGTTGAAATCCTAGATCCACACCCTAAAGCCTGTGAATATGGCATTATTTGGAAATGGTGTCCTCTGCATATATAATCGAATTAGGATAAGGTCATTAGGGTGTGTCTGTAGTATAAGCACCTAGCAATACATTTTTTGATTGTAATGTAAGTGCTTGACATTAAACTTTGATTGCCAAGTCATCTATTTCAAAAACGTTAATTTTAAATAAAACATATTTCTAGCTGAATGACATCACTGCTAATGCTAACAACTAAATAAGGAGTCAACTATGAATTACCCTTTAAAAAAGCCCTGGATAAAATTGATGACTGCTTACTAGACCCCACATTTCCTTTCCCACACCCTAGTTCCCACTCTTATGCTTTAAAATTCATCATAAATTGTGAACCAATGAAAACCTGGGTGCCCTTCACCACAACAAAACAAAACCCCAGGTTCACCTTCTCTCTATATAAATGTTACCTCACTGTATAGCCCCACACATACCAGGCATCCTCCAAGGTCTGTGAGTAATTAACCTTGCTTTTTCAAAATTTCCTGATAGTTGTTGCTATGGTATACCTTGCACTCCAAAATAGAACCACAAGGGCCAGTCCAACCACAACACTGGCTCTAATAAAGGAAATAGTGAGGTCTCACTACAGTATTGGGCTGTTGGAAAAGTCACCATGCCTTTTTGCTTGAAAAACAGGGGAAAAGCAAGTCATAACTTTCCCAACAACCCAATTGTGCACAGATGTGAGTGCCCCCAAGCATTCCTAGCTGATAGCACCACTATTGATAGGATATAGACATGAAACAGGGTCCTAAATTAATAAGATTGGAGTCTTTATGAGAAGAGGAAATGCCATGTTAATACATTAACACATAGGGAGAATACTATGCAATTATAGAGGCAGAGATTGGAATGATGTAGCTCTAAGCCAAGGTCTGCCAAGGTGTGATAGCCACCAGCAGGTCCTAGGAAGAGGCAAGGAAAGATGCACCCCTAAATGTTTCAAAGGGAACATGGTCCCCCCAAAGCCTTGATTTTAGCCTCTAGAATGGTGAGATAATAATTTTCTTTTATGCTAAACCAATCACTTTGTAGCACTTTGTTACAGCATCAACCCTAGGAGACTAAAACAATTTCTGTTCTTTCAAATTTATTAATGTGCATTTTATGAGTCAGAATGTGACCTCTCAGTGAATGTTCCTTCTGACTTTGAGACGGATGTGTATTCTGCTATTGTTGGATGGAATATTCTTTAGATGTCAATTACTTCAATTTGATTGATAGTGCTGCTCAGGGCAATTATATCTTTACTGATTTTCTGCCTGCTTGAACTATCAATTACTGAAAGACGGGTGATGAAGTCCCCAAATATATTAGTAGAAATATCTAGATTTTTTTGCAGACCTATTAGTTTTTGCCTCATGTGCTTCAAAGTGCAGTTTTTAGATGCATACACATTAAGGATTGTCTTCTCTTTGTCCCTGATCATTTTCCTTGTTCTGAATTTAGCTTTGTTTGAAATTAAAATAGCTATTCTACCTTTTTTAGTTATTAGCATTAGTTTAGTATATCTTTCTCCATCCCTAACTTTTTTATTTTAATCATTGTTTTAATGTCTTCACAATTTGATTGATATATTTCATCTACCTACCATTCACCCATATGAAGTATACTATTCATTGACTTTGAGTGTAGCTACAAAATTGTGTGATCATCATCACAATCAATTTTAGAACATTTTTTATAACCCCCTCCAAAAACATGCAACCACTTAGTCAATCCCCCATCATCTACAAGGCCTGGGCAACCACTAATCTACTTCCTGTTTCTATAGATTATGCTTATTCTGGACATTTCATGTAATATGTGGTCATATTGGAATGGAATTAGATAATACGTGGCCTTTGTGAATTACTTCCATCATGTAGCTTTTTTTTTTAAAAAAGGTTCATTTATATTTTAGTATATATCAGCATTTTATTCTCTTTTTGGTGCTGAATAACATTCCTGTGTGTGAATATACCACTTTTAATGTCTGTGAACATTTGGGTTGTTTTCACTTTCTGGCTATTCTAAGTAATGCTGCTATGAGTATTTGTGCATAACTTTTTGCGTGGGTATAAGTTTTCATTTCTCTTGGGTTTATCTAGTAGTTGGTTGCTGAATTATATGCTAACTCTGTTACAGGGCAGCCCCGATATAAATGGGGTGCCTGTCTGGATTCTCACCCGTGCACTCAAAGGGACTTAAAAGACTCAACTGCAGACACACACAATGAAATTAATAAAAGGGTTTATTTACAAAAAGGGAAAGGAAAAAGATAAAGAATAAATTGGTGAATGTGTCCTACCAGTTCTGCTGAGCTGGAATCTTATGACCCACTTAAAAAAAGCTTGGCAATCCACAACCATGAGCAATCACCTCCCCCCCAAGCTCACAGGTCTGGTATTTAAATCCCCAAAACCCTTTCTTAACTCCACCCTCAGTCCTTAGCATCCTTCCTTCGGTGATGATGGCATTCTGGGATTCATAGTCCTAGGTGTCTTGGATCTCTCTGGCTTGAGGTGGGGGTGGGGTCCGGGGACACTCCCCTTTCTTGAGGGCCACCCTCTTACAACTCTATGTATATATTCTTGAAGAACTGCCAGACTGTCTGCCACAGTGGCTGCACAATTTTATGTTGCTACCAACATTGTACAAGGGTTTCATTTCTACACATTTCTTAGCCCTTGCTGTTGTCCATCTTTTTTATTATAGTAATCTTAGTGGATATGAATTGGCATCTCATTGTGGTTTTAATTTGTATTTCCCTGAAGACCAGTTGATTTTTTACTTGAGTTGTATGTTGTTTCATTTTTTGAGTTCTATTAGTTCTATGTATATAGATACAGGTCTCTTAGGAAATAGGAGATTTGTAAAATTTTCCTCTATGTGGTCTATCTTTTCACTTTATGGAATCTTTTGAAACAAAGGCTTTAATTTTGCTTGTATCATTTATTGACTTTTCTTTTGTTGCTTGTATTTTTGCTATATCTAAGAAATCAGTACCTAACTGTAGGTGATGAAAATTTACACCCATGTCTTCAAAAGACTTTTAAGTTTTAGCTTTCTGGGCTAGGTCTTTGATCTGTTTTGAGTTAATTTTTGTATATGATATAAGATAAGGGTGTTGTGGGGAGAAGATCAGGGAGAAGTCCATGCCCAAGTAGGATTTGGTGTTTTTTTTATATTCTGTTTTTACAGGCTTTTCCTGACTTGGAGACTTGGTCCTTGCTGGTGTTATCAGTTGGAACATCAGGTTTTCAGTCACCTTCTGCCTTTAGGTGATGTCTGGGTTCTGTTTGCCCTGTTTTCACATTCTCTGCAATTCTGATAGTTGTAAGTCATGTATACCAATGGTCTGGCTCCCATGGTGATTCTATCACATTCTCTTCCTTATCTACTTTATGTCTCCAAGCAGTGTTCTGTTGAGCAAAATGCAGTGACTAGATTTTAATTTTATCAAATGTACTCCAACAAAGGGTACACTTCTTTTACATGAGGAAATCTAGTTATCCCGGTACCATTTGTTGAAATGACTATTTTCTCATTAGAAGGTCTTGGCACCTTGGCTGAAGATCAGTTGGCTCTAAACATAAGAGTTTATTACTGAACTCTCAATTTTTATCAAACCAACTTGAAATTGTTGACGGCTTACTGTGTTCCAGGCATAATTCTAAGCACAAATTCATTTATTCCTCATGAGACAGGCATTGCTCTCACTCCCCTTTCACAGATGTATTAGTGTAGAAACAGAGTGATTTGCCCAAGACCACACAGCTGTAATAGTAAGTGCACATAGGCCCTCCCCTTCCCGCAGACTGACTTGAGGGGCTTAAGCGCTTGACCATGCTGTAAATAAATATAAGAAATCAGAATTTAGAATCCTACTGAATATTACATTTTAAACAAAAGGACAGGATGGATCACTAGATTTGGAAAAGCACAACACAATTGGGGCTTGACTAGCTTGCTTCCTAGTGAATATTAGAAATGAACCTGCCTTCCTTGGTTGAAAGGTCCAAACCTCATCTTAATAATGTTTAAGTCGACGCACTGCATTGGTTTTTTGCGTTGCTCTGGCAGTGCAGAGTCGTGAATCTCGTTAGCGCTTACAGATGAGCCGCGGAGCTCAGCTGCGCCCACTTCCCAAGCGTAACCTTAAAATCACATTCCGCCGAAAGCACCGAAGTGGATCCAGTTACCGCCCAAGACTGGAGAGCACCTGAGTTCTAGTAACTCTCGCGGGAAGATGCGTCGTTGCCTCGGTAACGGCGTCGCCATTACAAAAGATGGCGGGGCGAATCCTTGGACCCAGGGTTAGTTCATCAACAAGCTTCTAGTTGGCAACTAGGTTACCGAGACGCTGAACTCCACGTCTGAAAGTATGTCTCTTTTGCAGAGACGGAGCGTTTCAGGGACTGTGCTCCAGCCACGCGTTCAGCAGCCTGCTACGCGTCGACGGGACCTCCTCGCCAAGGAGGAAGAATATAAGTAAGAAAGTCGGCGGTTCAAGCCTTTTTTTCCTTTCACCTACATAAGGCTGCTTTAAAGTACTTTTCCTGGTGACTGGACTCTTATACTCTCACTATCCTGCACTTCGCTCTACACCTCCCACCCTTTTTTTTCACTTGAGTTCACCTGCCTCCAAAAGGCGAAATTTAATCCTAGTAAATATGTTTGCAAGCTGGTACTAGTAGCTAGAAGTTTTTGGATAGCAGAAATACCACGAATAGTTCCGTTTTTGGTTTAAGTAATTTCATGTTCCTAGAGTTTGCGAATGTAAATTTCTTACAGACTTGGTTTCTAAATTTTCTCAGGGCAGTTGAAATTACCGTTCTCACCCATATTTGGTGGAGTCGGGAGGCTTTCCTTTATCTGCTCAGTGTAATTACACCTATCCTACACCTATCCTGACAACACGTGCTTTCATTCTCAGAGCATTCCATTCTTATTCCCCGGTTTTGACACGACAGAGTCATCTTTTTAATTTGATCAAGTCACTACTTTGCTTCAAATTTTGCTGCCGTTTCCTGTTGCACTTCAAAACTTGTCAGTTCTGGCCTCTGCCTCTTGTTTGGCCTTGTTATCTTTTCCTTTTTGCTTCTCAGCCTCCAGCCTCAATGCCCTTTAGTTCTGCCTTTCCTTGGATGCAGTCACACAAGTCTTCTACCTCTAATGACAAGGTCTTCTTTGACTAAGTAGGCTCCTTAGTTACTCTTTCATTGTCTTAATTTTTCTTTGGCATCAGTATACTTTTTTTTTTTTTTACAACATTCATTTGTTAGTTGTCTGTTTCTTCCAATGGACAGTAAGTTCCACAAGGTTGGAGACCCTATCTTTTATTTGCCATTACATATACCTTTACTCCCCACAAAATTATATTTTAACAACTCTTTAATTTAAAGTAGCTAATTTAAAAATTGCAAAACATCCTGGCAATTCCTCAAATACAGAGTTAGCATATGGTATCAAAATTTTATAAAGCACAGTTAATGTTAAAATTGAAGTGTGCTGTCTTCAGATGAACGAGACACATGCCAGCTTGCCTTAGCATGTAGGACAATAGTCATCATCATGCATTTGATGAAATAGGCCGGGTATTCCAGTTTGAGAGTGCACTTAAGAGTTTGTTGTCCAGATACAGTTCTGAGTCAGGTGTGCTCAATACAAACCAGTTATTTTCATTACCATCACCAGGTAGCACTAAATAACTGCATTGATGGAGTTAATTAGTTTAGATCTTCAAGGATATATTTTTCACCTGGGTCTGCTTTGTGGTGAGGTGTATGGTCCTGCTTAAAAATCAGGCAGCTACAGGAGCTTTTCTATTTTAGCACAAGTTGTTTTGTGGCAAAGAAACCCAGTTGTGACTTATTCTCTTGTATGTACTCTGGGTATGCAAATCTGGTTCATGCCAGGCTGGTTGTTCACCAGATGGAAGAGTTTCTTACAGGCAAGAATGAGTTTATTACAGAAGATTTTGCCATATGTATTGGTATTAAGCATATTGGGATGTCTATTCAATCAGCAGAACATAATAGTTCTCTGTAATCTCAGTCCAGAATCTTCTACACTCAGTTCATGTCAAATAATTGAAGGAAATATAATCACTGAGAGGACAGACTAAGGAATATGCTGATCACTCCAGTTGATATTTCAAGCTTTATGCCTATGTTATAAAACCAGAGAACAAAATAATAAAGATTATGTGACATCTGTTTTAAATGGTCTTTTTTTTTAAAGATTTATTTATTTATACATACAAGCTGGGGTACAGGCCAGAGGTGTGGGGCGGCGAGAGGGTTCACCAGAGACAGAGTGGGGAGCAGAACAGGCAGATCAGAAATACACTGCTGAGGGGAGCAGCGGGCGAGGCAGGAGAGGGCTGCCGCACCATGTGGGATTCTCCCCGGCTGGGCATCGAACTCGCATCGAGCGCTACCAACAGCTCCACAGCGCAGTGCTCAACCGCTGCGCCACCAGGGAGGCCCTGTTTTAAATGGTCTTGATAACTGGTGGGAAAAACCTCTTTTGCCCTCTCTGCCAGCCCCTGCCCATAAATGCCAATCATATTGGATTTATAGAATAATTTGCAGAGAACTGATATCTTTATGCTATTGAATCGTCCTTTCCACTAATGTGGTACATGTCCATTTTTGGTGTCCTTCCTCAGAAATTTTGCATATTTGTCATGTATATTTTTCTTGCTATAATGATATGACTTCTTTTCCTTCTCCTTTTTTGAATTGGTTATTGGCTAGATGTGTAGGCACATTATTGATTTTTGTGTGTTGCTCCAACACCTTTATATAGATCCAAGTGGTCAGTTACTAGAACTCTTTTTCATTCCTGACAGAGGCCCTTGGTTATTGACTAAGATACATCAGATGCAAATTTTAGTAGTTTGTCCCTTTATATTTTCTCATGCATTATTTATTTATTTGGAATCTGGTTAGTATGCCCAGTACAATATGGAATAGAAAAAGTGATGGTGATTGTCTTTATTATGGTTGTGATTTTATGGAGTCTACTTTTAATAATTAATCATTACTTTGAGGTTTGCCATAGAGTTTTGGTAGATTCCTTTTATCAGGTTTAAGGATGCTATTTCCCATTAATTCCTGTTTTGTATATAGGTTAAATCTTACCAAAACTCTCCCCCACAAAAAAAAAAAATTAGGTGATAAAATGTTTTTATGTACCCTTGTTTAATGTTCTAACACACAAGTACAAAGACCCTTATTTTGTTTTCCTTTAAAGACCATTGGATTTGATTGCTTTATGTGTGTGAACAAGAGTAAGATCGATCTTACACTTTTTTTCTAGTTTTTTTCCTTATAATAACAAGAGTATCATTATCGTAACCACACAAAATAAGCTGAATAGTTTTCTTTTCTGTTTTATTCTGTTCTTGGAAGCTTTTTGTAATCCGGGATCATCTGTCCTATATTAAAATGGTGAAACTGAGTCTGGTGTGGCCCTTTGTTGAGGGAATGATTTTGTTCAATTTCTTTAATGATTGTTACAACCAGAATAAATTTTGGTTAGTTGGTGGTTTTTCTAGTTCCTTTGTTTATTGCAGCACTATTTATAATAGCCATGTTAGAGAAAAAACCTAAATGCCCAGGACAGATGAGTAGATTAAAATGTGGTATGTTTATACACAATGGAATACTGCTCAACCATAGGAAAAAAAAAAAGGGGGAACTCTTGCCATTTGTGACAACATGGAACTGGAGAGGATAATGCTAAATGGAGTAAGTCAGAAGGAAAAAGACAAATACTGGGTTGTGTCACATGTGGAATATAGAGAAACAGAACAAAGGGAGAGACAAAAAAAAACCAGTAACAAACACTGGAAATCTAACTGGAATTGAGACTACAAGATGGGGAGGAGGAGGGAAGTAAACAGTGTGGAGGGGGTGGTCAGAGAGGTGTATGGGAAAGAACTATAGGTGTCTTGGTGGTGCGTCTTGTGTGGTGACGTGCATCTGAGGAAATATGCTCCTAAGCTGCTAAATAATATACAGTGTGGCAAACCAATGTTACCTCAAAAAAAAGGAAAGATTGAGCAACTTAAAAAAATTGTTCATTAGTGGTTATTCTCTCCACCTTCTAATTGTGGTGGATTTTTTTCTTAGTTTAATTTTTAGATTTATGGTTTTTATTTTTTCAAATACAGTTAATTTTTATAAGTTTCTTTCCAGTTACAGCTTATTTTGGGCCTGTTTTGATAGATACTACTTTTGTGCTTTTGTTTTAAATAGTATGATTTTCATAGTGATTATTTAGGAATTTTGCTTTCGTTCTCCAGCATGTTTCATTTTTATTTTTAAAATTTTATTGCACAATGATCAAAGAATATGGTTTGACTTTTAAAAATGTATTGAAATTATTTGTGATTAGGTAAATTGTCAATTTTTGTAAATATACTTTGTGCTCTTTAATAGGAATATATACTCTTTGGTGACTAACCTGTTAGATTAAGCTAGTTAATTGTGTTATCTGGGTCTTAAATTTTCCAGTGTTCTCTGAAAATTTTGTTACTTTGCATTTCAGAGACTGCTTGATGAGCATAGAATTCTAGATGATCGTTTTTTTTTTTCCGAACTACAGTTCATTAATATCATTTCATTTCATATCCATCGGATGCTAGAGATGCTGATAGGCCATCTCCTATTAGCTTTTTAGATAATCATACTGTAAAGAGTTTTTCTGTTTTTTACATAATTGCTTTGGTAATTTAAATAGTATTCTCTTTGTCATTGAAGTTCTGCAGTTTCACTGTTGATGTGTACAGGTGTGGATTTGTTAAATTCTGCTTGAGATCCACATCTCTTCAGTTTTGGGAAGTCTCATAATTATTTCTTTATATTTTGACATTTTCTCATTCTTTCGAGTATTTCCTTCTGCACCGTATGTTTTAGGTTGATAAGCATGTGTTTTTGTCATACATTCTGGGTTTTTCTGTATTTTTACCTTTTTCTTTACCTGTACCTCCTCAAAGGTTATTTCTGTGCAACTGTCTTCTAATTCATTCCCTCTTCAGTTCATTCTATTCAATTTATTCATTGACTTTGATCTTTAATTTTGGTGACCATTTTCATTTTTGTAATTTGTAATTTCTCTTTGGTTCTTTAGCAAATTCAGTGTTCTTTTGTAATAATGTCTGATTCTTGCCTAATGTTTTCTATTTTTGCTTCCCCCGTCTCTTCTTTTTAGGTTGCTTTATTATTTTATGGTACAGATTTTGTTGTCTCTGCTGATTTTTCCATGTTGATGACTTGTTTATGAATTTGTTACCTATGTGAAGTCATTCTTAGTGGGATTTGCTTTCTGAGACACTTCCATGTATTCTAGAAGAGTAAATGTCCAGATTAGGGTGGTGGTTTTTCATTTAACTTTACTATTTTATCAGAGTTTTCACTCCTTCCTGGCAACTTTGTATATTAAAGTTTTCATATAGGGTCTCTGTACCATTGGGCTGCTGTCCTGTGTGCTCTAATGACTCACAAGAGAACCTTTTCCACCCATGGCTCTGTTTGATTTCCTGTCACCTAAGGTTAAGAGTAGTGTTTATGCCTTCTGTTTCACAGGTGTAGCCCTTCATGACTCCCACATGTGCATCAGTTTCTGACTGGTAAGCTGTTTTGGCTCCTGTTCTGTTTACTGCTCTCATTTTGAGTTGCTGTTTTATTTTTAGTGCCAGGGTATTTCCCTTGCCTGAGCTTGAGCTTAGTAGTATTTCCTTCATTCCAATTTATCCAACATTTCCATGGGTTTGGCGGATAAGAGCCTTGTGAGTCATACCAGTCTTACTCTATTACCAGAAACTTATATTTAGGTTTTCATGATTCTTGTTAGAGAAATATGAAAAATTAGGTAGTAGCATTTTGTTTTATTAGATATTTTAATTTTAATGAATTCATCCTAAAATATAAAAATATTAAAATGTCAGGCTATTTTAAGAAGGGATATGGTACTGTTGTCTTTTTTCCCACTGGAAGTGGGAGTCTTCACATGTGAATTATATCTATGAAAAACAAACAAAATAATCTCAATTTTAAAATTGCTCAAAATATTTGCTTCAGATAACTTCAAAAAAGCCTAAGTGATCTAGAAATGTGACCTATAAATAGCAAAAACACATGTATGCTTTTGAAGATGTTTATTATAGCCTTAGCCTTTAAAAGTAGAAAAGGAGCTTTAACAATAGGAAGTTTAGTATATTATGTTAATTGCAACTCATTAGAATATTTGTAAATTAGCAATTTAAAGCACAGTTATAAAGATTTTATAGAGATAAGCATATTCTTTATATATTACTAGGGGAAAACAGTAAAAATTGTATATACCCCATGATGAAAATTAGAAGGTGATGTTGAAATAAAAATGATTGCACAATGTGGTAGGATTATGACCAGTTTTTTCTTTGAAATAGTTTTATTCAGTGGCACTGCCATTTTTGCAATCCTTTTAACATTATTATTACTGTTATTAAATAGACTGAGTACATGGACTGATGATGGGCAAGATTGAAAATGTATGAACTAGATATAATACAAACATTAACAAAATAAGTGTTACTGTTTTTGTAAATACCAGTCTCAGAGGTTAATTAAGATACTTGATCAAAATTATAAAGTAAAATGCATAACTATATTTCACATTCAAACAGGTTTGTTTCCAGAATTCACTGATTTTTTGGGTTTTTTGTTTTTTTTTTTTAATCTTTCTTGATATGATAGCATAACCACTAACACTGGCTTTTTTTTGGTTTATACTATTTGTATTTTAGAAGTATATGACCCCTCCCTTCTCATGCTGTTACCATAATGCTCCCACCACCAAAGTACCCACAGTCCACCACCAAACTCCACTGTGCTCCCCACCCCTTTCCCTCCTTCAATGTCTCAGTTCTGCAGTCTGTTTTCAAGAGGTAGTTTTTGAGTTTGGCCTTATCTGAACTTTTGTTTGGTTTTTCTATATTTCACGTGATGTAAGTGTCACCATCCGGTATTAGCCTTTCTCCATCTGACTTATTTCACTTAGCATAATTCCTTCCAGCTCCATCCTTATTGCTGCAAGTGGCATGAGTTTCTTTTTTGATCACCAAGTAGTATTCCATTGTGAATATATACCACATCTTGATTCATTGGTCTGCTTTGGGGCACTTAGGTTGTTCCCATATCATGGATACTGTAAATAGTGCTGCAATGAAAATGGCATTGCAAGTTGCGCTTCAAATTCGTGTATTTATGTTCTTTGGGTAGATATTTAGAGTGGAATTGTTGGGTCATGCGGTAAATCCATTTTTAATCTTTTGACAAACCTCCATTACTGCTTTCCATCGGAACTGAACCAGTCTGCATTCTTACCAACATTGTAAAAGTGTTCCTTTTTCTCTACATCCTCATCAGCACTTGTTGGTTATTGTTTTTTTTTTTGTATTAGATACACAGGAGTGAGATGATAACTCATTGTGGGTTTTGTTTGCATTTCCCTGATAAGTGATGATGAACATTTTTTCATATGCTTGTTGGCCATCTGTATGTCTTCTTTTGAGAACTGCCTATTGAGCTCTTCTATCCATTTTTTGATTGGGTTATTTTCTTTTTGTTGAGATCTTTGATATTAGCCCCTTGTTAGATGTATGGTGTGCACGTATTTTTTTCATTCAGTTGAGTGTCTTTTTAGTTATTTCTTTTGCTGTGCAGAAGCTTTTTAACTTCACGTTGTCCCAATTGTTTATGTTCTCTTTTGTTTTCCTCATCGTTGGAGAAATACCTATGAAGGTATCACTGGAGGTTATGAAGTGTTTTGCCTATGTTTTCTTCTATATGTTTTATGGTTTCAAGTCTTACATATTTTATCCATGTTGAGCTGATATTTGTGTTGCGCTATATGGATTTAGCTTCGTTGTTTTGCATGTGGCTGTTGAGTTTTCCTAACATTTATCGAAGAGGCTTTTCTTGCTCCAATGTATGTTTATGGTTCTGTTGTAGATTGTCTATATAGGTGTGGATTTGTTTCTGGGGTCTCAGTTCTATTCCATTGGTATATTTGCAACCTTAATGGAGTCAAATAGGATTCACATTCTTTGCTACATTCCAAATAGATTGGAGAATTTTTTTAAAAGGAGTGACAGGTGAAGGTCAACATAACCCCCTTTATTTCTGATGGAGCTGGTACCGAAGTATATAACTGAGATTTGTACTGCATTAGGTGTGCTCACTGCAGCATCATTCTAGGCCAATTCAGGCCTCACCCACCTTGCCCCACTCAATCTGTTAGAGTTGATCCCAAGAAGATGAAGGGTGGAACTGAGTTGAATCCATACTGATTATTCTACCCATATAAGGGCCAGAGAGAGGCCAAGAGTTACACTGTCTGAGAGTCTACTACAAAGAAGGAGTCCTGGAAATTGGCATAATGTCCTAATTTTTGAATAAAAACGTCACACCTGTTTTTTGGCATTTGCTTAATATATTTACTGAAGTGTCATTGCTGAAATTTAATTGTTTTTTTTTTTAAGAATCTTGGTATATTGCTTTTAGGCGTTTAAATGCAGAATTGGAGGCAAAAACGGCTGATCTAGTTCGACAAGCTGAGGAAGTAATTGTAAGTAAATGTATAATTATACCATGTAAGTACTAGCTTTTTAATGTTTTGTGTAGTCATTTATTTATTTTTATTTTCTTACATCATTGTTCATTTGGTACAGTAATTGGTTTCTCCCCATAGTTCTGCTACCATATCACCCATGAGCCATCACCATATTCCCTTGTGTTCTTCCCTCCCGTTTTGACCCATCTCTTGTTGTATGCATCAGATCTATGTTCAACTTGCTAGTTTTGACTTTTTCTTGACCTTTTGTTTGGTTTCTCTATATTCCATATATAAGTGAGACGATCTGCTATTTATCTTTTTCCTTCAGACTTATTTTGGCTAGCATAATCCCTTCTAGCGCCATCCATGTTGCCACAAACAGCGTGAGTTTCTTTTTTGATTGCTGAGTAATAATCCATTTTAACTATGCCACAACTTTTTTTGATGCTTCATCTATTTTGGGGCATTTGGGTTGTTTCCATATCTTGGCCATTGTAAATAGTACTGCAATAAACATAAGAGTGCAGGTTTCTTTTCAAACTGGTGTTTATGTCTTTGGGTAGATTCCTAGGATTGGAATCACTAGCTCATATGGTAGATCCATTTTTTAGTGTATAAGGAGCCTCCACATAGCTTTCTATTGTGGCTGGACCAGTTTGCATTCCCAGCAGCAGTGTAAGAGGGTTCCTTTATCTCCACATTCTCTCCAGCATTTGTTGTTTCTAGCTTTCTTAATGTGGGCCATTCTCACTAGTGTGAAGTGGTATCTCATAATAGCTTTGATTTGCATTTCCCTGTTCAATTTTGCATTTTGTCTTTGGAGAAGAAAGAAAAAAGTTTTTGGCTCGGTGTTCTCGCTGCTCAAGAGGTGCTGGTGGCTTGTGTTGTGGCCCAGTTTGCTAGGTGGCCCCTGAGGGCTGAGTGGGATGCACTTTCCTTTGCAGCCTGGGCTTAATCCTAAATTGAGGCTTAGGAACAAAAGGAAAAGAAAGATTAGTGGATCATTGTTCTGTGAGCTCCTCTGGAGCAACTAGTGGTAAGGTCTGGGTTACTCACTTGGGGATATTGGAGGATTCTACAGTAGGATGGGGCAGGTGCTGCTGAGTACTTGGGAAGAATGGACTCCTCTCCCCCCCCGCCCCCCCGATATTGGGTGTGAGTGTCCTGGTGTTATATAGCTGGTTTGAAGCATTGAGTTTTGCTAAGTACTGCCGTCAGTCCTATTTTATAGTTCTTTTTGGGAGAGAGGTTGATCTCAGCCTCTCTAGTCTGCCATTTTGTGGGTGGAGCCTAGTATTTTTGGACTTTCTAATTTGATATATATCTACAATAAGTGCCAAAATTATAAATTTTCACCTTAATAAATTATCACAAAGTGAGCATTAATGTATTATATGTATGTGTGTTTTCGATAAACCTCCATTTTCTAAGTCACTGAGTGTTTTTCATTAAGATTATTAATGAATTTAATACATTAATTAAGCACAATTATTTAATAGTGTTTAAGATTACTACTACTATAAAATTAATATTTGAGAGTAGCTATGAAGAATTAGCACCAGTAATTCATTAAGGACAGAAATAAAATGACCTCTGGACAAAAGTTGAATAAAGGGTAACTTCACTAATACTCTTGGTGGTAATTGTGTCTTAAACTTTTCAGTGGGATGTAACTCAAATTCTTAGGTGTAGATCATAATCAGATTTATAATTAGGAAGAATGTAATGAGGTAATATCACTAGACTGTAGGCAATTTTTGCCTCATTTTGAGTACCAGATTGGGGATTCCTACTTTAAGCATCCCTATTTATGCATCAACATTTCCACTATTAATTGATAAGATAAAGTAGCACTCCTTACAGGAATAGTGACTGCTTTCAAACTTTTCTTACTCTAATTTCATCATAAGCATTTTTTCAAATCCACCCCTCCCTGGTCATGCAGTGTGGAGTTGATGGGGCAGGGAATAATAGGTAATATTTTATTTTGATTAGTTTTGGAATGAGAAACATAAATAACATTGCAAGTAATTTACCCCGACAAAAACTAATGGATATAACTTTTGCCTTATTGAATTTTTGTTTACCCACTTTCACTTCTTAGATCTTTGCCAGAAGCTTTTATTCCTGAGTGTGCTTCATTTTCAACATCTTTGTGGTCCTTTTAACATTCAAGCTTTGACTGAGTTGAGACAAGGTTTTCTACCCACTAAATTGATATGTTTTCATTTCTTGTGAGTCTAATTTGTTCTGCATGTTACAGAGGATGGGAAATTCTAATATAGTAGGGAAGGCATTGGATAAGATCATAAGAAGGCATTTACACATTTACATTTTTTCCCAAAAATTTATTTTCTTAACCCAGAATGAATGAAAGGTGGAACTATGTGTTATAGACATTTATTTTCATACCATAGGATGGATACAATTAAATATATTCTAGCTTTTGCTTTTTTTTCCTATATGGCTTGTCTTTATTTAACTAGAGAAATCAGCAAGAGGAACGATCCAGGCCTACTTCAACAGAAGTTAAATTATATGAAGATGATGATTATGATTTAAGGTAAGTGGCTTAAATTCTCAAACACCATTTTAAAAAATATTTGATATATATTTTACATAATTGTTCATTTTTGTACAATGTGTGATATTTCCTCTTAGGTGTTGTCCCCATAAAATTCCCACCAAGTCACGGGTGAACCATCACCATAGACTCTTGTGCTCTGTCCTCCCCTGCTGAATGTCTCTGATTTATAGTTACCTGCTAGTTTTGTCTTTTTTATTTTTCTTTAAAACACCATCTTTTTGATGATGTATGTGAATCTTCTGTTATATAAAATCTTTTTGCATATAAGGGTTGGAAAACTATTACTTGAAGAATGATACATTAATAATTGGGGCCTTATACCATTCAAATACAATGTAAGCCTTTATCTTATTTAATTTTCAAAGTGTTATTTGAACAAATATTATTGTCCTCATTTTAAAAACATGAAGAATGCAGCTTAGAAGTTGAACAGCTTGTCCAGGGACACGTAGGTATTATGGGATTTCGTTGAGATCCAGGTCAGAGTTGCTAAGATTTTTAAGCCTGTCTTTATAAACTATACCATCTTTCTTTTTAAATTGCATGTGAATATCAGGCAAAAATAAATGAATTTGTAAAAATAAAATATATTAGATATTTTTCCTTAAATTTTATGTGAACTTCGGGATATGTCAAACATTAGGTAACAAAAAAATATTCAGAGTAAATTAAACAGGATTAGTACAGTATCTGTATGAATAAAGCTCTAACATAACGGAGGCTATGGTGATCACCAAATGGTTAAGTCTCTTGCTATGAGCAAAAGTCAAATTAATCCTTTCCAAACCTTAACAGGCAGAAGTTGGTGTTGAACCGCTAATTGATTCTTTGCCTGCTATGATAGTGAAATTCCAGTGAGTGAACCTTTTCAGCCTAGGATGATCATGTGGTACATAAGGGAAAAAATACCCACTCTGCCGCTTTATTGCTACTTTGAGTGTATTAAAACAAACCACTGAGATTGGGGGTTAATAGCCTCCCCTATCCTAACTAATACAGCGATTGGTATTGAGAATTAGGTGCTATATCACAAAAATTCTAACAATGTATCATTAGCAGTTGGTGAGGTGGTAACTAGCAAGGAAACTTAAATTGGAAGCTGTAAAGATAAAGGAATACTGTTAGGTAGTGGCAATTAATTCAGTAAAACTTTCACCTTTAGTAAATTGGAGGGAGGTAGATCAGGTGTCTTAAGAACTTGTGCTCTGAGGAAGGTTAGAAAACAATAGTATGCTATTACCATTGACTGTATCTGACATAGTATAAGAAAGACAAGTTAGGAAAAATGTAGTGAGGGTTTATCACTAGACAGATGAACATTTTTTTGCCCTATTCTGAATATCAAATTGGGTTTTCTTATCTTAAGCATCCCTCCTTAAGCATCAGCATTCCTATTATAGACTGGTAAGATACGTAGCATTCCTTGGAGGAATTAAGTGAAAAATAATTGGCTATTTTGTAAGCAGAAATGAAAGGAAATAGGGAGATTCTGGGAATTAGAGATCTTTGCAATAGTGTAATAGTCACCTGCTTCTAATTTTGATGAGGTCCTATTTATCTTTTCTTTTGTTACTTGAGCTTTTGGAGCCATATCTAAGAATCCAATGTTAAATCCAAGGTCACTGACATTTATCCCTACGTTTTCATTTAAGAGTTTTATACTTTTAGCTTTTACATTTAGGTCTTTGATAGTTTGAATTAAATTTTATATATAATAAAACATAAGCATGAACATCCTTTTGCATGTGGTTACCTTGTTGTCTCAGGACCATTTGTTGATAAACCATTCTTTTACCATTGAGTGAATAAGCAATTATGGTATATCCATGCAGTGGACTTTAAATGCCACTGTTTAAACAGATGACTTTTATTATGTGAAAGATGGTATTTGGCTCTTAGTTGGGAATTGTTGATGAATTGTTGATACTGATTGACAGTAAAAAAACAATGAAATATTGATATAGCTTCAAAATGAATACCAAGAAACAACACTTAACAAATGTATGTATTGTGTAATTCCATTTATTTGACATTCTGGAAACGTAAAACTGTGTGGACAGAAATCACATTAGTGCTTGTATGCAACTCAGGGGAGGATAGTAATTATAAAGTGCACCAGGAACCTTTTTGGGATAATAGAAATATTCTCTATCTTGTTTTTGCAGTGTTTACATGACCATTTAAGTTTTTTCAATTATAAAACTACATACCAAAACCAAATATTTTGCTGTATGTAAATTATATCTCAGTAAATCTGGGGAAAAAAATTTGAACACCATTAGCTACTGGTGGTATATAGTGGTGAGTAAACAGATCAGCTCCTGCTCCCAAGGAATTAATTCCTGGTATGTTGCTTTTAATTTTTAAATAAAACAAATTCCATAAAATGATTGTCACTTTATTTGATATATATACATCTAATATGTTTTCATATCCTATGAAATTATTTACCTTTATTAGATTTAACACTCTTTATTAGGTAAGTGGTGATTTAACAGCTTTACATAATCCAAATTGTAGAATTTGAATAAGATTAGGCTTAGCTTCTATCTAGTAAACTAAAATATAGAAATGATGGTAGCAACAGCAAATCCCTAGATTCTGTTGAAGCGAGAGACCAATTTCACAAGCATAAAAATAAATCTGTTTTTCTTCATTTACTAAATTTTCCTTAGGTGTAAAGTGGTGACAACACTTTTATTTACCTAGGTCAGGTGGTCTTTTTTAAATGCCACTGTTTTAAACAGATGACTTTTATCATGTGAAAGATGGAATTTAGCTCTTAGTTGGGAATTGTTGATGAAGGATAATTCTGTAAAGAGATCATCCATTTTAGCTGAGGACAGTGATAGCTGACCTTAATGATTATGGTTAGGCAGTATATGTTATTATAGGTGTCCAACATCCAGGTTACTCTGCCAAGCAATATGGTAGGGAAGCCAGAACTTAATTTCTTAATTGTCTAGCATACTTAGCCTTCAGTCTCCTGAAAGCTAGGTTTCACAAATCATTCCAGTCCTACGGCATACAAACCTTTTATGGAGAAATTTAGAAAAAGATCAGAGTACTATGTTTAAGTTCATTACTTTTGGGAATAATATCACTCTGCCAAACCCAAGGGAGACAGATGACTATTAAATGTATTTTCACTGATGTATGAGTATGTGGCAAGTCAAGGGGGAATGGAAGGTACAAAATGTAAGGAAATGGCAAATATTAATTTGAAATGAAGGTGATCAAAGAGGATACTTTAATTTTTTTTTTAAGACTTATTTTTTATTTATACATACAAGCTGGGGTACAGGCCAGAGGTGTGGGGCGGTGAGAGGGTTCACCAGAGACAGAGCGGATAGCAGAACAGGCAGATCAGAAATACACTGCTGAGGGGAGCAGCGGGCAAGGCAGGAGAGGTCTGCCGCGCCATGTGGGATTCTCCCTGGCTGGGCGTGGAACTCGCGTCGCCGCTGCTGACAGCTCCACAGCGCAGTGCTCAACCGCTGCGCCACCGGGGAGGCCCAATACTTTAATTTTGTAAAAAATTTGGGAATATTTTCATTGTATATGTAAGGGGTTTAATCAACCTGAAAATTTAAGATACTTTTAAGTCTTATTTTTTCTTCTTGGAACTATTTATAGTTCTTAAGAGGTTGTATTTGATATTATCTATGTAAGTATATGTTTCTGTTTAATATTGAAAAAAACCACTATTACTAGTTCAGTAGGTAGCATCTGATGTAATTTCGTTTTTATGTACTCCACTATGGTTAGGATTTCTCAGCGGAGATTTTTTTTTTTCATAGCAACAGTATCTATTAATGTGGTAGGTTTTCAGAAATACTTATTCCTGTGTTTGTTGGGGATGATGTAGACAACTGATCAAGCATAGACTAAGAGCCAGGTAGAACTTATTTTTTGATTTGTGGGCTATACAGTATTTTTTGTGGCGAGTTCAGTCTGGACCATAGTTTGTAGACCCCTATTTTTACTTTGTTTTACACTTTAAACATTTTTTTTTAAGATTTATTTTTTATTTATACATACAAGCTGGGTTATAGGCCAGAGGTGTGGGGCGGCAAGAGGGTTCACCAGAGACAGAGTGGGTAGCAGAACAGGCAGATCAGAAATACACTGCTGAGGGGAGCAGCAGGCGAGGCAGGAGAGGTCCGCCGCACCATGTGGGATTCTCCCTGGCCGGGTGTCAAACTCGCATCGCTGCTGCCGACAGCTCCGCAGTGCAGCGCCCAACCGCTGCGCCACCAGGGAGGCCCCTTTAAACATATTTTTGAAAACTTCTTATGTCCCTACCTGGACATAAGAATGATTTATATTTTAGATGTATTTATTCATACATAAAACAAGTATTAGTGCCAGTTTAAGGGCTTATATACCTGGTATTATGCACAGTACGAGGCACAGAATAGTAAACAAGACAGACATAATTCCTCCCCTCATGGGGTTCACATGTGATGGGGGAAACAGACACTGACCAAGTATTTCAGTGCATTAGACAAAGGATAACACTGAGTGAGCTTGCAACGAAAAGCCCTGCTGTGAATCATTTTGTAAAACAGATAATCCTGTGAGTAGGCAATACTCTTCCTTACGAGTTCCATGTTAAAATTTGTCCTGCATGTTCCTGCAAAACTATTGGTATTATATCTTCTTGAAGGTAATTAAAGCACTTGTTTATACTGCTCATTTAAAATGATCAGTGAAATAAGCCAGAAAGAAAGGGAAAAATATCGAATGGTTTCACTTATAACAGGAATATAGGGGAGCCAAATAAGAATGCGACATTCAGCAGGGGAGGAGGGGAGGGTAAGGGCTCAGGAGGGGGGGAGAGGGGAGCATGGTGGACTATGGTGATGGCTTCATGGGTGAACAAGTGGTGGGTAACGTATGGGGAACACACAATAATGTAAAAGATATGAATAACAAAAATAAATAAAATATTAAAAAAAATAAATTAGTATGTGCATAACTAAAATTATAGCAAGGCCTACTTCATAGCTTCTTATTTGTATATTTTCCTTTCAATTGTAATCACTGTTGGATTTTATTGTGTCACAGCTTAGTATATATTGTTAATGTATAATGTTTATTTTTGGTCTGTAGAGGTCTATTGTCTGAAGAGACAGTTCATCTACATTCAGAAACTAAGGTATGAAATCACACTTTTTGTGAATGCAGTTGCATTCTGTAGAATGTAGGTTATTTTTATACACTTTTCTTAGACAAAACAGAAAAGGGGTGTGACGTATAGAAATAGAATATAAACCATTATACACAGAAGAAATGACTTCATGAAATGTTTGTAAAAGAAATTGAATCATTTTTGTCTTAATTCACTGAACAATTTAGAGATACATTAGAAAAAATTCTAAGTGAAATTATCTCTAACGTAAGGGATTTTAGTTTTCTCTTTAAGCACAAATTTGCTATGTAGAAGACCAGACTAAGAAAAGCACTCATATACAAAGAACTTGTATTCATTCATTTGAAATACTTAGTGTTTAGATCACTTTTCCAGGTGCTGGACGTATTAGTATCTACAAATTCCCCATCTGTGGGAATATAGGCTGAGGGGACATTGTAAGTAAAGGCCTGTCTGGGGAATTATTGGCGCAAGTTAAATACTATTGAGTCAGAACATCCAGTGTAACTTCCTCCAGCAAGATGAATATTCATAACTCTATGGGACTCATTTTCTTTATCTTTGATTCTCTTAGTCCTAGTCATATTTAGATCTTTTCCAGGTATGCAATTCTGGGATTCTTTAAAATACAGTTGACTAAATCTATGAAAAGAGCAGTTCTTTTATGTAGAAAACTAGCAGTTCTGTGTGTTACAAAAGTGCTTTCTTTGGCAAATGATCTAATTAATCAATATTTTATAATTCTTTTCATGTAGCCAAAGACCAAAAACACTGATCCAGTAAAGAAGGTTCAAAACAAACTATACTCTGCAAATAAAGGAAGGAAAACAAATTCAAGGTATAGCATACTTTTAAAAGTATTACTTTCATTTTTTTAGTTGTATAATTCACAGTATCATTCTTAACTATTGAACTCTATTTCTCCAAATCTTTTCACGCCCCAAATTTTAAAAAATTATACTGTATGTATTCTCACTAACATTCAATAATTTAAAATATTTTCTACTCAGAAATGTCTTATTGTAGTTAATGAACATTTCTTATTGTTCTTTAAAGCAAAATTGCCACATTTGAAATTTTTAAAATGTTATTAGATGTTTTCTTAGAACTAAGACTAGTACCTAGGTATCTTTTCTGCCTAATTTTCACAAATAGACTAAATTAAATTGTCTTTTACTTTTTGAGCTTATAACACTCACATACATTATTGGGCCTATTTAGATATAAATGATTATTTGACCTGCTCTAAATAAAGACTACAGTATAATTATAATTTATATTCCATTGTTTTTTTTTGTGAAAAAGAAGGCATAAAGTGGGAACCCAAGAGGTTCTCTAGGATAGGAGATTTTCATTTGTAGGCCTACCACTTGCCCAAGTAAATAATTACACACACTTCTGAAAAAAAATCTTTGTTGCTAATTCTTATCTTTTGGTTGGTTAAATAACTTTTTTTAATAAAAGAGAAAAAAGTGAAGGAATAGGAAGAGAAGATCTAAAATTGATAGGAGAAAAGAGAATATGTTCTCTCTCTCTCTCTCTATCTCTCTCTCTCTCTCTCTCTCTCTATATATATATATATATATTTAAGTATGTCCACACATACATAACTAAAAAGGGTTATCTTATTTTCAGATTTCAAGTTTAGTTTTGAAAGTAAGGTTGTTTTTCCAAATGGAATTCTGAAGCCTTTGTTTGTATGTTAAAAGTTAGGCTGTAAAGTAATTTAAAAATTTCAGAACCAAGAACTTGATGAATTAGGCATCACCCCCTCTTCAGTGTCTTTAGAAGTGACTTTTAGTCCATATTTCTTCCATTAACTTATTGAACAATCAAAATTCAACATTTCGGTTAGCTTTTATCCTGGTTAGAGTATGTTTCTCTAAATAGAAAAAAAAATGTTTGCTTGATTGAGCTAATAACTTTTCACATTGTGGCTCTAAAGAGTTTACTGTTTGCAAAATTATGACTAGATAACATTTTGTACAGCTTTTCTCCAGTAGCAAGTAAAATTAAAGCCAAAGGCTGGATTTGACATAGGAAGCTAAGTTCGGCTGTTTGAAGGCAGTGTCTGAATAGTCTCATAAAGCCTTGTTTAGCATTGTGGTTGCGTGATTCATAACAACTGAAGGTCTGCTAAACCTCCTAGAGTCTTTGAAAGTATAAAGTATCTATTTCATCATAAATTTAAAATTTATTATTTTGATCTGCTTTTGGATATTTGGTTAGGTCATATCTGAAAGTCATCTCATATATATGTGCTTAGAAGATATAATGTGTATATATATTGTTTTTTTTTTCCAAGTATAAAATTGAAATACTCTGATGTTCAAACTGCCAATGATGTTGCCATACCGGATGATTTTTTAGACTTTTCTCTTGCAAAAACAATTAGCAAAATTGAAGGGCAAATGGAAGACGAAGGTCTACCTGATTATGCAGATGATGATATTTTTTGTGATGTTAGTAAAGACATTGGGACAGGTAGGTGTTCTTTTATTTCTCTCCTATATCACAGTTACTTAGAAAAATGATACTTAAGAACTATTTTACTTACATTTAAAAAAATTATTGTGATATCTCGCTTTTGTTTCAGAATCATCTAGTGGGACATGACAGTGGGAGGAATGAGTTAGAATTATAGATGAAATAAAATTGAGTCTATAATTGTAGAAGATGGGTGATGGATAATTAGGGTTTTGTTGCACTAGTGTCTCCACTTTTATGTTATGTTTGATATTTTCCATTATAAAAGGTAAAAATACTATATAGTATTGGTTTCATTGACCACTTTGTAACTAAGGTTAAAGTGCCCCATAGCTTATCATTAAAATAAAAAAAAATAGCCTTGAATTCCTTTCATTTAATGTCACGTATTTATTGCATATTAAATCAACATATGCAAAAAAGTAAATTGATGAAACACAAGGTAAAATAATTAAATGTTTCTAATGAATATAATTTTCTATAAGCTCCTTACTACTAAAAAATGATAAATTTTGATCATCTAAAAATGTTCTGTTAGTTGCTTGTAATTCCTCTAAAATTGTTGAATTTGTGAGCTGTTGTAAACTAAAAAAATGAGTGATTATGAACATAGTTAATGCTCAACTATAATTGACTTTCAGCAAACCACTTGGCTCCTCTGTAGCAGAAATTTCTTCATTTGAAAATTAAGCAGTGTGTATTCAGTGATCATGAAGTTTATTGTTAAAATTCCTTGATTCCTGAAAAGCATAATAATTTCTATGTGTAATGATTTTGGTGCGGTGTGCTAGTCAGCCATGCATGAGGAGTACGTCATTTATGCATGTATTACACTTGCCGACCTAGCAATCCTTTCTGAGGCTAGTTGTCTGGAGAGCAGGTAGGTAGATCAGGAAGTTGCTTTTTTTGTCTGTTAAGATGCTTTGAAGAACACATGGTCAGATGTTAACTGTTCCTCAGTACAGTCACCCATGGTTGGCCCGTTAACATTGTTCCGGCTCCCAGATATAGGGGCCCAGTGCAAATTGACTATCTGAAATGGTTATTTTCCTCTTATTGCTGAATCACTTTTTTATCACTTTGCCTGTCTGTCAGCCTTTTTCAGAATCTTTGATCTAGTTATCTCCTCATTTGGGAGAGTTTTCTCTTATTTCAGATGATTGTGTATAATGGCTGGATTATGTGGGTGAAGAAAAGAACAAAAACAAAACATAACAAAAGCAAAAACTAGCAGGCAACCACAAATAAGGGACATTCTACATGGTAGGGGGAGGAAGAGAGACCAAAATAGAGGAGAAAAGAGCACACAGGACTATGGTGATGGCTCACGGGTGAATTGGTGGTGGGAAACCTACGGGTGAATGTAAAGGATATAAATTAAATGAAAAAAATACATATATAAAGAAGAAGTTTAGTAGCTTAAGACTAATGTTAGAGAGGTTAATGCTGTGGATTTCATGTGATGAGACCACTCATCTCTTTGAGAAACTATTGAGGTTAAAGTTGGGCAGAGAAAGAGATGGGAAGAGTCATACTATTCTGTTCCTTCTTCCTCCTTCTCCCCTAGACACCAAATGCTGAAAATTTCACACTTTAAAATGTATCATTTTCCTTTTATATCCTCTGCTAAGCTGGAGTTATGTGAGAAACCAGAAGGAATATTGAGGCTAGCAATATCTAGGCAAGGTTAGAGCCTATGTAGTTGGTTAACTCTGTGAGAACCCTAGGAACTCTGGAACAGGAATTATCTATGAAGAGTTTTTATGCTGTGCGGGGGATGTATCCTAATGACTTCTCGAGACAATTCAGAGTATTTATTCAAGATAAGCTTCATGAGGGCAAAGCTTGTCATATATCACTACTGTGCCTGGAGTGTAGTAGAAACTTAATGTTTATTTTTTTTCAGTGAAATATTGAATGAATTTACAGATGAGTTTTACCTTTAGTTTTTATTTTATTTTATAAACCTATAAAACTCAAAGATTTATTGCTGATACTGTTGAATAAAGAACTCTTGCTCGCAATGAAATAACTAAGGTAGACTTTAAGAAAGGTTTGTAGAAGAAAGCTTCAGTGGTAAGATATTAATGTATTTCTTTACTTCTGAAACATACTCATTACATGGGATGTGTGTTACAGTCAGTGGCATTTTATAGTCATAGCTTCAGTGGTAAGATATTAATATATTTCTTTACTTCGAAGACACATTTATTACATGGGATGTGTGTTACAGTCAGTGGCATTTTATAGTCATAGTAATCAGGACAGTAATCTGTCCTGAAGTTGGTTTTTGCTAGAGATTGTGTTTTTTTTTTTTAACGTCAGACACTTGAGGATTAACCTACCAGCAACCACTTTAAATTCTGCTTAAGGTATTTTGAACCACTTTGGTACATAAGTGAGTGCTGGTTTGTGGTTTAGTTTCTCAGTCGAGTTTCCTCTCCCACCCATTTTCTTTACTGCCAGTGTTGGTTATGAACCCTTCCTTTCTCTTGGGTGGATTTGTTCTTTAGGAGATTCCCTAATTGGGAATACTAATCTTGAGCATTTTTTACCTCATAAAATAAAGGTCTGTTCACATTTGGTGATATCTTTGATTTAGTGAAGTACAATAAATTTAAATTATTTCATTCAACAGAAGCACAGATCAGATTTCTAAAGGCCAAACTCCGTGTCATGCAGGAGGAATTGGATAACGTTGTATGTGAATGTAATAAAAAGGTAAGTTTAAAAACTTCTCAATAAATGCTCTAATACAAACATTTTGGGAGCAATTTAAATTATATTTTAGAAATAGCTTCTTAAGATACATTTCAGTTAAATTTTGAATTAAAAATTTGTAAGTACTGAACTTTATTCCAGGATGTTAACTTTTCAGAACTAAAGAATTTTAAATAATTGTTAGCAATTAGAATTCTCTTTATTAGACTTACAAGTGTAAGCTATTAGACACCAGTAAAGCATCTGACTCCCATATTTGAAGATGAAGATGGAGTAATTTGTTCTCTCTCATGAAATGGGTATCATCAAATATCATATGAAACTCCTTTTTGTTCTTTGGTTTACATTTTTTTTTAAATATTTTTTATTACTATTTTTTTTTATTGTTATTTATGTCTTTTACATTTTGTATTCCCCTTGGGCAGCCCACCACCAATTCACCCGTGATCTATCTCCACGGTCCCCTGTATTCTCCTCTCTTCCATTTTGTGCCCTTATCCTCCCCTCCCCCCACCCCTCCCACCGCTGAGTGTCTCTCTCCCACCCGGCCTCCCTATAGTCCTGTTATAAG